>JALPQI010012403.1:0-27853 GCA_025490895.1 Thaumatotibia leucotreta
AAGATACTACACAACCGGCCGCGACGTAGCCGGCCGCTTTCGTTCGTTTCGTTTCGTGTCGTGTGAGTGAGTTGGTGTCGATTGTCGATTGTCGAGTTGCCAATCCGCCATTTTGATTTCTACTTTCGCGTGGCATTGCGTCACGGCGTTAGGGCTATCATTTAAGTGTGTTTAATTAAGAATAAATAAGTGCAACAAACTGCATTAATCGTAAATCTCAGGAAACAGTAAGTTTTACTATAATATTTCGTTGATTAGTTTGCCAGTGAGCGGATACTTAACGAGTGATTTGATTTTTAGAATGCATACCCAAGCCATGAACCCACTACGGTAACCAAAGAGGTTTTGGGGGACCGCCGCAACCTCAAAGACAGGGCGGTCGCCGTGGAAATAATAGAGGAGGATTTAGAGGGCCATCACGTTTTGATCAAAACAACCATAATCAAAGAAATCAAAATCAGCAGCAAGGAGGTCAACGCCCTAATAACGAGGTCAGTTCTATGCTCTTAAACTTGATGACGGTCACGTCGACAAGGTTTTGGACAACAGTTTTTTCGTAGAAATTTACATTATTTATTGACGACTAACCTCTTGTGATCTGCGTCATAGTATATTATCCATGCACTGCTGTGTTGTCGTATATTTTTTCATTTCCAAACGTATACCCTAAATAGTAGTAATTTTACTGCTCCTGGATACCACATTGCTAAAACAGATGATACCTATACTGATTTCGGAATATTCACCATTGCATATTCTCAGCTTGTTTGACTTGGTAAGGTCATTGCATACATGTTTTAATACTGAATAAATGTAACACATACTAGTATCTACCACTTAAAGCAGAATGTACTCATAATGCTGGTTACATGATAACTTCTGGCAAAGTTTTAGTATGCAGTTTATGGCTGCAAGTGCAAAGAATAGAGTCAGTCATTAATATGTCCACTCTGCTCATAGTAGAAGGCTGGCATTAGGTTAGAAATATGTAGTGAATACTATAGATCATGATTTTATTATTTGACAGCCTAAGCAAGCTCCTCCCCAAGCTGAGAAGCCCCAGCAGCAAACTCAGCCACAGCAACAACAACAACAACAACAGCAGCAGCAGCAGCGCCCACAGCAACAACAACAACAGCAGCAACAGCGCCAGCAACAACAACCACAGCAGCAGCGGCCGCAACAGCCTGCTCAGCCTTCTCCGGCTGCCACTCCCCAAAAGCCGGAGACTCCTGCACCTGTTCAACAGCAGACCACTCCCAACAAGCCTGTCACTCAGGACAACGTTGATAATGTCATCATTGATGTCGATCAGCCCACCAAGCCGGCTAATCAAAACCAGAATCAACAACAGCAGAAGGTGCTATGCTGACCATTTTTATTTGTTGTATAATTCAATAGATGAGGGAGAAAGTGTTCTTAATTTTTTTGCTTCTAGGGTCACAAATACCAATATAAAATATTCTGTGCTATCTACTTTGTTTTGTTACACTACTATACAATTTCTGAAATATTTTTTTTTTCCATCTAGAACATGAATGGAAACTTTGGAGGCAACAAACAAGGTGGCTGGCAAGGCGGGAATAAGCAAGGCAACTTTAACCAGGGAGGCAACTTCCAACATGGCCAAAACCAGAACCAGAACCAAGGTGGCAAATTTGGCCAAGGCAACAAGCCTTTTGGTCAGAACCAGGGTGGTCAAGGTGGCCCGCCTTTTGGCCAGAAACAGGGAGGGCCTGGGGGCCCACCTCGCAATCAGCAACGGCAAAACAGAGGGCCCATGCTAGATAACCAAGGAAAGCCAGCTCAGAGAGAGGTATTGTCATTTACTATTAACATTTTATACACACCCAAAATGTTTGTGCTATTAAGAGTTATGAATATAAAGTGTAGTTAAGATTCAGTAACTAATCATGATTATTGTTTCAGGAACAAATGCTTGCCAACAAGCTTAAGGATTTGGTTGGGCCACTGGTTGACCTGCCTCCACTAGACCAGACCGAGATCAAATTCAACGGCAGAAGCCGTCTGTATATCGGCAACTTTACCTCTGATATGACTGAAGAAGAAATATTGGGTCTGTTTGCTCCTTATGGCGAAACAGCAGAATTGTTCCTTAACAAGGAGAAAAACTTTGGATTCATCAAGATTGTACGTAAATAAACAAAAGTTCATCGTAATTTGTCTCCTTTATCTTGATAACTGTTTATTGATGTCATATTCTTTCCACAGGATTATAGAGTAAACGCGGAGAAAGCTAAACGTGAGTTGGACGGTAAGATGAGGAACGGCAGAACACTGCGAGTCAGGTTCGCGCCTCACAACAGCGCGGTCCGTGTGAAGAACTTACCCCCATTCGTCTCCAATGAGCTGCTCTACCGCGCCTTCGAGATCTTCGGCAAAATCGAGAGGGCGTACGTGAAGGTGGATGAGCGCGGGAAATCTGTTGGTGAAGGAGTGGTAGAATATGCGAGGAAGCCCAGCGCTCTGGCTGCCATCCGCAACTGCACTGAGAAATGCTTCTTCTTGACATCGTAAGTAATCCGAATCTTCGCAAATTTTGTTGTTAGATCTTGGGGTTATCTATATAACATCCTATTATCATTCTATTCTTACTGTCCTATTCCAACAGGAGTTACATTTGATATTACTTTTAGGTCGCTACGGCCAGTTATTGTGGAAAGCTTTGAGGAACCTGATGAGTTTGATGGTTACCCAGAGAAGAATCTGCCCAAGAAACACCCTGACTTCCTCCGCGCCCGCGAGGTATGTTTCCACTAAATTGTTAATAAAGTTGAACAGCTGTATTTCTAATAAATGTTTTTATCGGAAAAGTTTCATAAATTAATGTTTGGGGAACTTAAGTTTGACATGAACAAGTTGTCAGGCATTTTAGGTATTTTTGTGGTTTTAGTATGGGCCCCGGTTCTCTGAAGCCAATAGCTTCGAGCATGAGTACGGAACAAGGTGGAAGCAGCTGCATGAACTCCACCGGCAGAAGGAAGAGGCTCTTAAGAAGGAGCTGGCAGCGGAGGAAGAGAAATTGGAAGCACAGATGGAATATGCCAAGTATGTTTCTCTTATCTTAAAGCTTTTTTCTTTGCTGAAGAAAAACATGTTTCTCCATGATATGTTTATATTTCGCTTGTAGCATAATTTGAAGATCCCAGTCTCTCTTTTAAGAATATTTGCTGTTCTATGTGGAGAATATTGTGGATTTTTTTATTTGCGTGACTCTAGTTCTTAGTGAACTAGATCTGCATCATTAATCGTTAAATTGGCATCACTTAAAAGCCTATTCAATAACCCTTGTTATTTTTATTCACATGTTTCATTCTTTGGGAAGACTGGGCCATTATAAGAAAATCGCATCTTGACGGTCTGCGATTTTCGTGGTTTTGAGTATACTAGCTCTGGCGTGGTAGAGTTGAGGGTCTTCAGATCCCGGTGCCTTTAAATGTGTAAACTTGAGTTGTCGCTCGAGCGAGGCGTTCGTGATAAGCCGCTTATCCACTAGAGGCAGCCTCGGGTCGAGCAGCTGCCTCACTCCGAAGCTGCGCAAGTGGAGACGCTGCCTCCACCTGAGGCACGCCGCGACGCGAGGCATATTCGTCGCCGCGAGCCGAGCCATATTTTGTCGGTCTCTGTGCCGTGCTCAAAGGCGCCTCAGTCCGAGCCGTGTGTTTAGTGGAGACGGTCGCTCGTGAGGCAACAGCTACGGATCAAGCTGAGGCGACACGCCTAGCTGTTGCCTCAGAGCGAGCAGCCTCAAACTGAGGCTATTTGCTTCAAGTCGAGGCCGTTCGACCCGAGGCTGCCTCTAGTGGATACGAAGGTTTAAACCACACGCGCCGGTCGACGCTCGCCACTCAGTCGTTTATAGCGTACGTCACCCCTACAGATACGAGCACGAGACCGAGCTGCTCCGGGAACAACTCCGGCAGCGCGAGCAAGACCGCGAGCGACAGAAGCGCAGCTGGGAGCTCGCCGAGCGCGCGGCCGACGAGCGCCGCGAGCAGGAGCGCGCGCAGCTGCTGCGTCAGGAGGAGGACCTCACGCAGCGCATGCGCCACCAGGACGACGAGCTGCGCCGCCGCCAGCAGGAGAACACGCTGTTCGTGCAGGTAACGACGTCTCGGCTCATCAGATAGCTACTCCGGCAGCGCGAGCAGGACCGCGAGCGACAGAAGCGCAGCTGCTGCGTCAGGAGGAGGACCTCACGCAGCGCATGCGGCACCAGGACGACGAGCTGCGCCGCCGCCAGCAGGAGAACACGCTGTTCGTGCAGGTGCGTACCTCGGAAACGACGCCTCAGCTAGCATTGAAAATGTCGGAAAAATTAATGTTTATTTTCGGGAATGTATGAAAATTTAGCTTTTTTCAGTTTTTTTTCGGGTTTTTACAGAAATAATCAATGTCTCTGTCACTCTTATTTTAAATTGACTTTCCCTCGATGACATCGCGTTTTCCTGGTGTAACGTCAGTCCCGAAACGTCAGGATATAATTCAACGTAAATTTACGCGATTAAGACCCGTTTGTTAAAGTACATATATTAATTTACATATTAGATATACAGGGTTATTTTTTCACCAGTACAAAAAATCAACATACGTAATAGTAGTCCAAGTTACAGAATACTAGCATTTTTTGTTACTACCCCTTTGGAACAAAAAAATGTTTGATGTTTGAACTTATCCGCAAACCTAATAAGAAAATTGGACGCATTACGCATTATCAATGTACATAACTAGCAAAACACACGAACTGGCAACTGTTTGTTTACAACGTCATCGCACGTGGCATGGCGGCTTAGAAAAGCAGCGGTGATAATCAACTTATGATTATGACTTGGCAAAAAAATCTTACTTGATCCCAAATCTTCCTTCATACTTGCACTAAGGACAGAAACTTTCTTCATTGAGGCGTATTTAAACACTTGAAATCATCTTTATGCACAATGATTGGAATAAAAAAAACATACCTGATTAATGGAGTCCATTTCTCATACTAATTAATTAATTCACATACTTAAGCAAGTGTTCAAAATGTTGGCCGTGGTTATCTAAACACACTCTTGCTCGTTTTTTAATGTTTCCTTCGATATTTCTCAACACAAGTCTGTAGTTCTCACTTTTAAGTTCATCAAATGCACTTAATTAGATTTTTTAAGTCTTTTAAATTTTGGGCCTACCCTCGCCCCACAAAAACAGTCACACGGGGTCAAATCTGTTGACCTGGCTGGCCATAGCTATAACACTGGCATTTTCCAGGCGGGGCACACTTTCTTCAGCGTATAGCCGCTGGGCTGCCACTGTATTTTCCCCAATGAGAAAATAACTACGAACCATTTCGTACGAGCAATTTCCGACTGAAGGTAGTACGATGCGGCGCGCGCGCACTTACCTACGTCAACCGTGACACTGACCGTCCGTGACCTATTCACCTAGATTGAGGTAACTGCTATGTTGCCAACTCGTGCGCAGGTCGCTCACCCCTTTCCGCCGCCCTCTGCGTCCCGCACCCCGTTGACGTCTTATCATTAGTAGGCCCATTATTTTGCATTTGCATGAAGAATAAATTAATAATAAATGAAAAAAAAATGTCAATTTTATTTGATAAATGTAATCTATTATCGATACCAAATATGTGGGAAAATTTATTGTACCGGTGAAAAAATAACCCTGTATTATGTATTCATTCAACAAACTAAGATAAAACTTTTTCCTGTCATAAAACATAGTAGTAATTGTCAAGTTCTATTTTTCCATGGTTTCCGCTTGAATATTTTTTCTACTAATAACTTGTGCTGAACAAGTAACCACAAACCGATCTACAACGACTTTCATTTGCTGCAGGCCCAGCGACTCAATTCCATGTTGGATCGCCAGGAACAAGGCATGTTCGATCAACAGCAGCCAATGGTGAGTACGCATTTCAATCCCACTTCGCAGAGATTCTATCTCCCCCCATGACACGGTCACTACATGCTAATGGAATTCATTCTCTCGAGAGCTACGATGACTATCTTCACATAATATATGTGGGAATCATTGGTTTATTTTGTACTTGACCTTTTCAGCATTTCTATGCTACAATTAGCATCGTAACTTTTAACAAGTTATTTCCACACAAAGTTAACTAAAGTTAACATTATTGATAATTTAATGAATTTTGAAAACGTATTTTTTATTATCAAATACACTACTTAGTGTAAAAGCACTTTTAAAATCTCGATGTTTTTTCCGAAATTATTTTTAAAACATTCATTTATGCTATTTTAAATTCAATTTACTATCGGGCGTTGTCGTATCGTTTATTCAGTAAAGTACTTGGTTCAAAATGTCAAACTATTGACATGACTGCCAATACTATCATATTTATTCATTACAAAAAATTCACTCCATTGAAAATATAATTGGACATACTAAATCAGCTTGATTGATTGATGAGAGTAATAGGACAAATCAATGAAGTCTTCAATCGAGTATTTTAATTTAACCATTATGACAGTATTGTGTTGATTCTATTATACTTACTGTCTTAAAAGGATCTGCTTTTATTTTGAAGTTATTTGGGTTTCATACGATTAACTTAAACACTGAATTACCACAATATTTAATGAAGGGTAAATATCAACATGCTGTCAGGGAAAAGGAAAAATGATAGAAAATGGGCTAAACATTACAAAAAATTTTCGACATTTCTCAGTAATAGGGGCAAGGTAGGATAACCAATTTTAGTTCAGGCTACTTCTTTGTTTCGATATATATTCGTTTAAATGTTTAATGATTAAAGAGTTTTATATTAAAACCAGTAAAATCACACGTGAAAATAAATGTCATTATTCATCCAATAGGCTACTTGACTCGTATCAAATTTAGTGCAAAAAAATATTATTTTCTGTAGTATTTATTGAAAAGATCAATATTTTTCGTTTACGGTGTATTAAGTGTTTGATGGGTACATATTTTTTATTGAAAAATTTGTTTTATTTTTTTAATTTCGTACTCTGAAAAACGGTGTCGGCCATGATGTGACGTCATAGGATCTTAAACTCTCTTCATGTCGAATCTGATACGAGTGAAATTCGCCATGGGCATGTAGCTTTGCTGTGACATTGACATAACATAACATAAGTGACATGTCAAATGTTTGTTTTCGGTTTGAGTGACGTCACACCACAGATAATCTAAGCATTAACATGGCTAGTATCGTTTTCGCCGGGTAACGAAATTTGAAATTTTAAGTTATAATTTTGCGGTTTTCTAGGTCGTGAAAAAATAGATTTATATTTTTTTTCCGTTAATCAGACATTGATTAATAATGTAAGACAAACTTTAAAAATGGGTCAAGTAGCCTATTGTTTAGATCTCTTTTTTTTACCTAGTGAACCAAGGATTTGTTTATTATTAGATCAGCTTTAGTTACAATTTCATGAGTTTCATGACATTAAGTTGTGAGGGTAGGTGCAGGCACTAGGTAAAGCTCAAAACCTGCAGTTGTTGTTATTTGTAAGTAGACCAGTTGCTGTACTATATTTTTGATTTGAAATGTTTCGGAAGTTTTTATAATACGAAGAATGATATACAATTGTCACCATCACCTATAATGCCGCATTCGAAAAATAAAATTTATGGTGTCTATTATTTTTAAATGTCAAGATTTGTTAGGGGATTATTTCCCGAACTGTATGTGACAATATTTGAAGAATGATTAGTCCCAGAACTGTCTAACTGTGTGTAAATTAATAATTGTACTATAAAACCGCTTGACAAATGGCCCTAGAAAGATTAGATTGTCAAGGCATTATAATATTAAGTTACGACTGGCAGTACATATCATTGTAGTATGATTTTTTAGAATTGCCATTCCATTTAGTTATCAAATGAGTATTAGCTGGAATCTCAAATATGAATACTGCCGTCCGTTTTACCTATTATTAAGAAATGTCGAAAATGCCCCTTTTGTCTTAAAATTTATATATGAACTGATTTCTTGGTAACTAATTATTAGTTAAGTATTATTTAAACAGCTATATGACAATCTCATGGATGTGTGATTTATTATACTCACATAAACTGATTTAAGTATACCTGTATTTTTCGTTAGAGTCAGTAAATTAGGTAACTCTTGGAGTTTCGTCCGTTCTTGAGAACATCAGGTGTGATACTGATAATTTATTGAATTTATCTTGCAACCAACTCTGCTTGACGTTTGTGGAAGAATTTGACACTTGCCAATGGCGTACCATAAGAAAATCAGGTTTATTTATGATACGTTCCAATTTCGATTATAGCATCACTTAAAGACCCAGTCCTCAAGAATATTTGTTATTCTGTGAAAAATATTTTGGAACTAGAAAACTTCTTATTTACTTATAAAAGTAGCAGAGCCTCGGCGCAGAAAAAACAATATTCAAGCACCATATATAATACAAGCTTTAGTGTTGGTTATAGTTATGACACTTATGACTACGACCAATTTTAGGGATTTTCACATTTTTACGGAACCATCACGATTAAAAGACTGCAGTCTTTTAATTCGTAAGTCGAGTCTTTGAGACTTACTAAGTCTTGCATGTAAACCTCAAGTCCTAAGATGATAACTCACTTTTGAAATATTGAAAATATTAAAAGTTTCAGAATAAGCACATGAAATAATAAGGAGCTTATTTTTGTTATATCTTTATTTAAATGCAATATAACAAATATCATAGGTAGTTTTTATCACAATGTTGTATTGATTTCTATCTTAACTCAATTTTATAAAGAATTCGTCTTACTGAATGACTCTTATCTCAATAACATTATAAAAGATTAGAAGTCAAGTTTTTACTACATGACTGGAGTCTCAAAAACGGAGCCGAGTCTTAGAAAGAATGACTCCAAAGACTCACGAGTCTTTACCAACACTAACAAGCTCAGTAACGGTGCCATGGAGATGCACTGTAGGCGGTGCAACTATTACACCAACGGCGTTTTCAGTCTGCACCTGATTCCGATTTTCATAGGAATGGATCACAATGATCAATTCATTTACTTACACTGCCAGTTTCGTAACTCGAAGCTCGCAGGCCGCGGATCTGGTTCGTTCACAATGACATTTACCGATGACGACGAACAATTGAATTGCCTGAGTTCTTACTGTTCTTAGAACGATGCGCCGGATCTCCATCCTGTCACCAACTTGCGCATGACTCGTGCGGATTGGCGATCCCGTCACGATCAGGGATAATTGATCAATGTGTCGTTGTTCATAGCCCGATAACGCAACTACTAGTGACTATACAAGGTGCCCATGAAGAAAGGGAAATATTTTAACAGCATATTCCTGGGGCAAAAAGAAGCAAGAAATTTTGTATGAGTTTTGGTCAAAATAGTACATTTCCTAACTAGTGCGGGAAAACTTTTTTTAGGCGAGGGTGAAAGTTGGAACCCGAGTGAAACGAGGGCGACAATCACCCGAGTTAAAAAAGCTCATAACAAGTGCGCCAAAAAGAGAAATTACCGCGCGCGAAGCGTGCGCAAAGTTCGTTTTTGCGCACTAGTTAGGAAAAAGTATTTAATTAGTACCTAATACTTATAGCAAAAAATGTGATTAGAGATTTTTTGTACATTTGATGATTTATGCGTTGTTGGACTAAAAGTAAATATGGCAATATATAAAAATGTCCACTAGCTTAAATTCGGGCGTATATAATTTTGACGAAGTATAAAAATGTTCACCTGTATATTAGACCAAATATAAACATGTTGTGACACTAGACTAAAAGTAAATATGGCAATGTATAAAAATGTCCACTTGCATAAGTTCGGGCGTATATAATTTTGACGAAGTATAAAAATGTCCACCTGTATATGATTGTTGGTGGTGATGAATTTGATCCGTATATGTATTATTATAATCCTGGACCTATAGTAAAGAAAGTAGTCATTTTTATATTTCGACTTGATAAGACATAAACATTTTTATAATTTGATAGTAGTCATTTTTATATTCCGACTTGATAAGACTTAAGCATTCTAAAGTATTGGCTTTCTAACATTCGGACCAATTTTATTTTATATGTAGACATTTTTATACATCGCCATATTTACTTTTAGTCCAACGACGCATAAATCCATTTGATGTCTGTCAAGTGACAAGACTAAGAAAATCGTTTCATAAAATGCGTTTATCATTGCGTATCGGTCAAAAAAAGGTTTGAAAAAATATATTTTGTCTTAAAATAAACTAAATACAGTAAACTTCATCAGTATCACACATTTTTAACTTCAAATTTTGTCAGAAATCCGCTGTTAAAATGTTTCCCTTTACTCACATTGTATGTATAAGCATGTCGTGTAGGACATTGTTAAAAATGACAAGTTTTTTCGTGCATTATTCGTGACTCTGACTCTGAATCTTAGGAAACATCCGTTTAGGTGCTCATCACGTTTAGTCATGAATTATATCGAAACTACTTATTTTCTATACGATGCGCATTCTGTTAATCTAAAGATCCTACCTACAAAAACTCTCATTTACATTATCTACTGTTAGCTGTAAGTTGTTATTCATTCATCTAAGCCTGATATATTTTACCGTTTCTTATATAATTATTACGAAAAAACCTTACGTCAATATTTGATTTGTCGAAAACAAATCAAGTCTGCGAAGATCGATAATAAGCACTAATCTGAACAACGAAAATCTGGTTCTTGTCTTTGGCCGGAATATATGACTTCGAATAAGCGGTACAGTACGGTTATTACTGCTAAGGTTTATCTTGAAGACTGACTTTTACAAGTTACACGTAACTTTGGTAACTCTTGCGTTTCATATAAGCAATCATATTATACTTGTAAGTTGTCAAGAACGTTATACATTTACTGACTTGAACGAAAAATAAGGTTTCGTTTATCTAAACTATTTTACGCAGAAGCGAATAGTGAAGTGAAAACTGGATGTGTAATATACTAATTTATATTATATCCGGAAATGCGACGTGAGAATATCCGAATTGAATTTGACTAGCATTGCATGTATTTATTGTTTATCCAACTAGTATCTATTGGGAAGTTTATGATTGCTCACCTAGGACGGAGGCTTCAGGGAGCAGTACGACCTGCCCCCGCGCGGGTACGACGACATGCCGCAGTCGCGCGGCTGGGACGGGCCGCGCCAAATGGACGATTTCCCTAACAAACGCCGTCGGTTCTAAGCTGCTGATATACCTGCACTTGCAGCTGCTTCTTAACACCTTCATCCACGGTTAAATTAAATATCAAGCGTATATTCTATTCATTAATAATCTCTAAATATTTCCAACAATTTGTATAAACATTAACTTTAATAATTCCGGGGCCGAAAAACCAAACCTGCTGTGTATATTTAATTTAATCGCAGATTTTAACACAGATTCGTCTGTGTTCAATTAATCTCTATCAATAACTTAAGTAACTTGCAATTAAAAGTTTCAAATTTTAAATTGTAACACTTATTAATATAGCGTATCGCGCGATTAGCCGCGCGATATCTTTTTTATTATGAATGAGTGAATGGCATGAATGCGACGATACTTGTATTGTAGGTTAAGATAGATCGTACATGAGAATCATCTTAAATAACCGTTGCCAAAATGTAACGTTTCATAAATATGTGCATTATTTCCCTTCATATATAAGATGAAATCTAAAACGTGATATAAGATGATAAAACACGAATGTATTAATGATCATGAACAACATTTACCACGGGATCAACTCTTAAATACAGGAAAAAATGCGAATTCATCATGGTTGGAGAATTTTCACGTAACTACGGCCAAAATTTGGCCATAATAAATTTGACCATTTAATGGTCTCCATTATAAGTAAATGCGATTCAAAACCATTAATAGTTTGCGGTTTATTTATCTTACATACCTTTTTTGATATCATCGTGTAAAAATTGTATACCTATTTACTCTTCGACACTAAGCACTTTGTTATCTCGCGACAGTTTATTAAAAATAATATTACATTTGCATACGACACATGATTTATAGAATGTATCATCATCAGTTCTTTGTAACAGATGATAATTTATTTTTAATTAAAAAAAGGCACAGTTGTATTCTAGAATTAGTTTTTTTATTGAGTAGGTCACAATTTTATTCATGCGTAACAACTGGCGAAAGGATCACAAAAGAGAATTTTGGATACTGTATATCTGTTTCGGTGATCTCGATTCTATGCTTATTTTTTTTAAACATTGGCGGCCTACTGATTGACATAGGTATCAAACATTTAAAAACGCAAAAAACGATGATCTATGCAATTACGTCAAAGTCGTGATGACCAATACCAGTAATAGGAAATTAGGAAAGCATAATACTTTTCTTCATCAATGTCAGCTCTTTGCTAGTTCCGAATTACGACAGGACCTTGAGGGGACTTTCCAAACGACGAAAAAATTCTGCTCTAAATTGTCT
The DNA here is from genome assembly GCA_025490895.1 of Thaumatotibia leucotreta. Lineage (NCBI taxonomy): Eukaryota > Metazoa > Arthropoda > Insecta > Lepidoptera > Tortricidae > Thaumatotibia > Thaumatotibia leucotreta. Next base: position 12,456 of record JALPQI010012403.1, read on the forward strand.
CTTGAAAATTTGCAGGAAATAAGACCAGTGCAAAAGTTGGAAATAACATTTACTATTAATTTCATCAATGATTTTTTTGCTACTGCTATCATCAAGGATGGTTAGCCATTTAAGTACTTCCTATACATAGGTATGCTGGCTGGTATGAGCTGCCATCTACAAATTTGCAAAACCATGACAAAGACTCAAAAAGTCTGGACATATGGTGTTCCATTTTAAATTCAATGAAATGTTCCCTCATTTTCATCATTTTAAGTGTCCGGGACACCGTATGAAAACCCTCCTGAACAGCCCCGGACTGCCTCCAAACTAGAACAAATACAGGGAAACCCAGACGGATGACAGCCAACATAGGTATTATACAAGAGAGTACAAATGGCAAATTTACTGCGTAGGACCTGCCAATCAAACGTTGCCAATATTGTAAGGGTGGCTTCCCTTTTCTTCCTCGACACTGCCTGCTCATGTGCTCGTGCTTTAGCATGGTCATCTAGTGAATTGTCACGTTATTCTTTGTTTTATTTTTTTATAGCTAAATAATGTTGCTAGACATATTAATAAGTAGGTTTATATGCTTGAGAGATGTGACTGTGTGTGTGCTTTAATTAAATATAGATTGTAGCCCTTTATCCGAACTATTCGAGTTAATGCATTGCATATTTTGGATATATTCATATAAGGTTTAGGTAGGTTTATTTTAAGACTTCAATTTAAGATTACCTAGTTTCTGAAATGTAAATTGATAAAGGGTTAAACTTGACATTGAGTATTTATGAAAATTAAATAGTAGTCAACTTTATAATAAATTACCACTTAAATATCACCAATCTGATTTCTCATTTGAACACCCTAGTCGTACAATATTTAATTATAAATGAAATGGGGCCGGGACCCATGTATATGACGCGTAAATGTAATGACAATTAACGTAATATTCATCATTCACTTCAACTGGAGTGTAGTGTATCTATTGTTCTTCATTACATTTAAGCAGATAGGACAAAATTATGCACTATAATAACGATGCTGACAAACATTGATTTTTCTGATAACGGGTGATAACAAAAAAATGAGAATTGATTCAGAGGCGTAAAAAATATATCTTGTTTATTATTTTTAATGATTGGATGTCCTTAGGCTATTTACACGTAACGGCTATTTACGAAACCATTAATAGAATTTAAGATACGGTTCATGGTAAGATTTTCGTCAAATGTTAAACCCAATGTCTGGACAAGAGTGTTGGACGGCTTCTTTTTTTCTTTTGGGTACATATGTTTTGACCCATTTACACAACTGCACAAAAATTTCTAATTTCCAATTGTTTAAATAGTAAATTAATACATTAATGCAAAAAAATCTCCCATGCAACAAGATGGTTAAAAATATTTGAGGTTTTGGATTTCCACTCCTTGATGAAATTAACCATTTTTTTCTATAATTTCAAGTCATCCAGTATGACTGTGAAGAAAAAAATATTTTTACAGATCAATGTATTCTGGTTTTCTTTTCGTCTTGCTACATTCTAAATCAATGTTTTTAAAACATCAACAAGCATGGGAGCCATGTAAAAACTTAATTTTTTTATGGCAACACGTGGGCTGGTGGCATCATAATGATTAAAATTACAATTCTGTTTGATTAGTCTTTCCTTGGTCATTATGTTTGCTGATTTGCTGTTACCATTTCTGTAAGCTGTTGCCAGGGATGTAAGGATTCTTTAAGGAGAGGATAAGCAAACACTTTTATTAATGAAATTTTCCTATTACTTAGGTTTCTTCTAAGTTTAAGTTTGAAATTTAAATATGTCCAAGACATTTTTTACAGTTTATTCTTTCAACTCCATTTCGTCAAAAACGGAAATACTTAAAAAAATTAAGAAAGCTAATTTTAAGAACCTCTGAGATATCGCTACAAGTTCATGAACAAACTATGTCATTTATGTGACTAGTTTAATTTTGAGGTCTAGGGAATATGATTCTCATTTTTTTGTTATCACGCGTTAAGTTCTCGTAACTGTAGCATACTATGTAATATGATAATACGAACTTTCGTTAAATAACATGTGTCACCTGTAGGCTACAATCTGACTATCTGAATTTTTTAAATCTCGGTGAACGTAACATTTACGACTTGAGCAATGCCGAAGTGCCAAGTGGGTAGACATAGATTAATTTAAAAAAAGTGGGTCTGTCAACTTCTCGACTTTCGTTGGTATGTTTACGTTCACCATTATTTTAAGCCGAGTTTGTATATGTGACGATAGTTGAAACTACTTAGCCTTTCCTTGTATGGAAACTTGTTATAAAAATACACATACATACATGGTGTTGTATCCCGTCGTTGACGGAACTGAATAACAACACGGAATAGTTGATACACCCAAGTTCATTATTCATTACCACTTTTGATTTCAGGACTAATCTAGTAGACATTTGTAAAGGTTTTTAAATTCACGTAAATACTATTTTATCTATTTGTTTCATTATTTGGAGGAACACATGGCCCATAGAGGTCGTTTGAACGAGATGTATTCATGTAGTCGGCCATTTTGTAAATCAGTGTCACGCCACCGCCAGGCCTGCTCGGTGCGTGAGATAAATCAAGGAAACAATTTGCAGCATTAATGCTCTTCTCTGGCATTGTTCTCCGAAGTGCGATATCTAAACTACGAATACAAATATTATTTGGAAAAACTAAGTAAAAATATATCAGAAGGATGACATATATCCGCTCTGAATATTTTAAATTTTACCCATGAATTCTAATTTCAGAAAATAATTTAAGTTTAGTAGCCTTGGAGCCGTTGAACTATTGGAATATATCTCGTAATAACAGAAGAATATACTCTAATGATATATATCATTGAGAATTACGCGTTTATACATTTTGAATGTTGTTTACCAACATAGCTGCCATGGCGACGACGACAATTTGGTTCTACATTTCGGCTAAAGTGGAATTAAGAATGAAATAAAGAAAATTGACAGTAAGCACAGAATAAGTTGTTAAGGATTTTTTTTATTTGTAACCATTTACATGCAGAGGAGTTTCTACTTGAAAATAACGGTATAGTCAAATAAGGCAAATTAAACATGTTTACGTTATATTGCTGCCCAAAAGTTTGCAGTGGCTTACAGCTGCTGACTTACATCATATATTCATAATAACTACATGTACAAACTTAACGTACTTATATTATTAAGTACACGCCTGAACATGTCAGTTTTCCTTATCTAATTCTGAATACCACTGTAGTCGAAGCTGGGAAGGTTCAAAACTTTTACTTTTCTCGGCTAAGTATTAAAAAAACACCCACCAATGGACTCGGAGGTAATTATTCAAAAGTAAGTAAACGTTCCTGTAAGTAAACTAATAGCTTTCCGAAGCTTGTTCTTTTATACTAGTAGCTATACCTACTACATTACTTGAAATATAATAAGTAGGTGTACAATGACTAGTCAATAATATTCAAAGAAGAAATTACTATAAATGGTATTTTGTCATCGAGACGATGTACATTTTACCTAGTTGTTTCCTCCCTTATGTTTGTTACTGCACTAAATCACTTGAGCAAACAAATTTAATTGTATTTGTTTCTAAAGCAACAATACAAAAGTTATCCAGTCATAATGTCTTGCATAGTGAATATTGAATAATATTGATATGAACATCATACTTCGATTTTTTTAAGCGATTTATATTGTGATAAAGTGCAACCAAAAGTTTGGTGTTTTAAATTACCTAAGGGGGACGGAAAATATTGATTGATACAACATTGGCATTGATATGGATTATTTTTGTAAAAATAATTGGTATTAAACGTTCAATCTCAATACTGCTTTGAATAACATTTCTCATAAACTATCTGTAAAGTCTGCTGTAATCTATGACAGCTAACATTTTGCTAAAACGTAACTAAAATGTAATTAATAAGCCGTAGGTGTACCAATTGATCATGCTTTGTGTACCTACATTATTTGAGAAATGTTTTCATTGATATTAAATTTATATCTCTTAATCATCTATATTTCCAGGAAGGCGATCTTTGACTTTAGATGTTTGGCTCTTTCTTTGTCAGCGGCATAAAAGCGTAAAAGATGTCGATCGGCACGCAATCGGCTGGGCTGACGTAGAATTGGACTTTTCGCTATTATGCCTTCGACATAAAGCTGGTTTCGATCGCCTTAAGGTGATTCTACGTCGATTGATTTAGGGAGACCCTAACTCATATAAAAATAATCTCATTCTATCTGTCTCAGTTTTCTTTAAATATCTCTATAAAAATTCCAAATGCATTTTGCGGCTTATACTCAAAGCTGAAATGTTGTCAATTATGAACACTTCCAATTCTCAGGTCTCATTGACAATCTAGGCACCACAGGCAACGATAAATGACGTGTTCCTCGTTCTGGCTTTATCTGAACATAGCTTCTCTTAGTTCTACTACTACGTTTTTTATTTTTATTTTTTATTAGGATGAAAACGGAACTCTTATAACTTTATATAGTCCGTGGGCTAGTCGGCCTGAAATTAGAAAACGGTATAATTTGGGGGTACCAAGTGTCCTTTTTACAGTAGTTAGACATATTCATAAGGATGTTAAAAAAGTATGATAGACATCTCAAAGTGGTAGCTAATAGGCATACGGGATATTTCAAGATTTCCGTTGTATGACAGGTATGGTTAAAATTAGGAGGTACAAATTTTCCTTTTCACGGCTGTTAGGTAAGCTTATAAAATCGTCAAAAATGCAAGATTGCCATTTATAAGTGCTAACTAACAAAAATGGGGGCCAATCAAAGATGGTGGATCTCAAGTTTTACAAAATCAAGTATATCTCGAGAACTACTAGTATTAAATATATCTAATTACTCTCTTAAACAAAATTAAAGACATATCTGTAAGCTTCATATTTTGCATATACACCATATTGCTAAAACCAACCAATAATTAATTATGACCAAATTTATGAAAATTTCGTGATTTAGATTTTTTTTGTGTCGTGTTTTTACATAGTAGTCATGACGCTAGAAAAATTAAATATTTTTTTGAAGATAGTGTATTTAATAAGCTTTAATTTGATGTATATAACTTGTTGGCGGTATTAAAAAAAAGACCCATAAAAAATATTTAAATGAATTGTAGTCATAATCCACCGTATACTTAGTGATTTAAGAGGCGATGGAAGTGCCACTCGTAAATAATAGTGCTTATTTCAAATAACCAAGATTAAAAAATATAAAAAACTTAAATTATTTTTTAAAGATAGTGTACGGTGGATTATGACTACAATTCATTTAAATATTTTTTATGGGTATTTTTTTTAATACCGCCAACAAGTTATATACATCAAATTAAAGCTTATTAAATACACTATCTTTAAAAAAATATTTATTTTTTCTAGCGTCATGACTACTATGTAAAAATACGACACAAAAAAAATCTAAATCACGAAATTTTCATAAATGTGGTCATAATTAATTATTGGTTGGTTTTTGCAATATAGTGTATATGCAAAATATGAAGCTTACAGATATGCCTTTAATTTTGTTCAAGAGAGTAATTAGATATATTTAATAGTTCTCGAGATATACTCGATTTTGTAAAACTTGACATCCACCATCTTTGATTGGCCCCCATTTTTGTTAGGTAGCACTTATAAATGGCAATCTTGCATTTTTGACGATTTTATAAGCTTACCTAACAGCCGTGAAAAGGAAAATTTGTACCTCCTAATTTTAACCATACCTGTCATACAACGGAAATCTTGAAATAGCCCGTATGCCTATTAGCTACCACTTTGAGATGTCTATCATACTTTTTTAACATCCTTATGAATATGTCTAACTACTGTAAAAAGGAACCTTGGTACCCCCAAATTATACCGTTTTCTAATTTCAGATCGACTAGCCCACGGACTAATACGGAAGCTGTCTATCTGTGCATTTATCTATCCGTCTGTCTGTCAAACACAACTTCTGTCACTTGATAAAAAAAGGAATAAAGGATAATTTATCGTTTAATTGCTGGGTTAGTTAAGAAGAAAAGCAGTGTGCCTGGCTGGACATAGACAGACAATCATTAATGTGTTTCAGGTATTACCAAAACATTTATATTTTTCGCAAAATGGTTCTAACCGAGAGCCGGAAAATCCTTATTTATTCTCAAACGAGTACCACTTGCCATAAATGTAAGACTGAAGAGATGAGATCTCTAATATATTTTGAACGATGTTTTAAATACCATCTTGTTCTTATGTGTCACAGAAGTATTACACTGTAGTAGTACTGCTCTGTTGGAACTGACTGTATCTTATAAGGACGTTATGTTATGACACATCAATACATCGGAAATTGCGTACTTTAAAAAGGCTTTTGATAAAGGCATTTCAGAAAATCAAACATGATCATGAATTCATAACAATCAACATACTCATTATCCATTATTTGTCATCATATCATACCAGCTCAGCTGTGCGCTGTTGTTTTATATAATGAGAGGTGAGAGATCTCTAATACTCTTGAGATTAAAGGGATTAAAATTCATAATTAGAATGCTTAGTAATTAATTTAATTATTTCAATAAATACAATTACAGTTATTTTATTAAAGTAGGCACTGGCGATTGCGTTAAAGACGGGCGATAAAGTAAAAACCGTCCAAGAACATGTCGGCTCATGCTCAGTGTTGGATTCCGTAATTATACAAAAACGGCTGGGCCGATTATGTTCAAATAGTTTTATTTTATAAGCCTAATATTCACTATTTTCTTTATATTTTTAGGACCCGGATAATAAGATCGGTAAAGAGGCACAGTTTTTAAATTCTGGAGCGGTTCAAAAAAATCTTTATTTTGAGACCCATTTTAAAAGACCCGTTCAACAATACCCCACTTTCAGCAAGAAAAAAATCATCCCCTTTACGTGTAGGGGTGGCTTTACCCGAAAAAAAAAAAAAAAACATTAATTTTAATGTCTTATTCTACAATTTATATACCTACTAAATCGCAAATTTATAGTACTAACGGCCACTGAGGTACGCTACGGACAAACAGACCGGACATGGCGAAACTTCCTAGTTAACTAAGGAATCCTAATAAAAAGTCATTGTACGTTTAAGTGCAGGTTTTAGTCCATGGAGAAAACAACGTATTTTATCACAAACATCCACTTTGTTATTCTAAAGAACTTTAAAATTTCAAAGTTTATAGAAGTTACACTTTAATGAGGCAGCTTTACATTGTCCGTAAGTTATTATTACTATTCCAGATTAATGTTTTAGATGTTCATTTCTCGTTCACAAAAAAAACCTGCACAGAAAAAGTAGATCTAATTAAGTACCCGTACATACCTATTCTACCTAACAAGCGGCAGTGACAAGGTTTAGTTATTTATTGAATGTAGCCGATTCGATAAATAAGCGATCAATAAATAAAAGCCAATTTTTATCCTAAAAACTGCCGTTCCATTTTATACCATCACTTCACTACGATTTGACATACCTACGGACAGACGATATTCTATTGTTTTTCAGGGATTCGTCGATTCGATTATACATCTCACGAACTGTCAAGCAGATCAACAGGTCAGTAGGATCTCGACAGTGTGATTGAGGGTTGGTAAACTCGTTGCTGCATTGGGGCATGGGTGACTTTTGTGAATGACCAATTGGCCAACCAAATCAGGAATCTTCACTATCATCACTCACTTAGCCGTGGGGTGACGGCAGTAAGAATACATTTGTCACCACCCCAACTCTTCCCGCGGGAGTCGTGAGAGTCGACTAAGGGATTAAAATGTCACTGACCATTCTGTGATTTGATTGATGATGGGCAGCAGCGTCATCATAGAGGACACATTACTGCGATCAGCAATCCGCTTGTCCAGCGTGACGATTATGGGCATTTACCTCCTTGCGTCCATACGCATTTATAGATAATAGGAGAGGCCTTTGTCCAGCAGTGGACAGATATAGGCTGATGATGTGAAATGAGTAAATCACCTTTTTTAAGTCACCAGCGTTCTCCTAGGTCACTCTATCACATTTTAATAGCATTAAAATTGTGAGTTACATGGAATTTCCATATTGGGTCACCTACTAATAATGTTAGTAGAACGTGCAGGAATATTTCTTCTAGCAAACTATACAACTCTTGTCTCCTGTGTGACGTGACAGAATAACAAAAAAAAGGTGATTGACGCAAATATTATACCTATGTCGTAACAGATGTGCTTACCATAGAAAAAAATCAACTGCGAAAGACTCTGGTTGTCACGGGATTCGAACCCGCTTCCTCTGGATTGCCGGTCCAACGTGCTTCCAATTACACTAGACGACCTTCCGTGAATCACAGCGAATTTAGTCAATGGCATTGTGAAGCTAATCACTAGCGACATCTGTACTTAATGTTTCGAGGGTACTACAACCTTAAGCCACTCAAAGACGTGTGTCTACCACAATCGTCCGCAAACTCGACAACTCTCCCTTGCGTTGAATTTGCTATAGAGGGCGCTGTAATCAATTCATGATTAGAAAACATCATATTATACCTATATTAAAATCGCTAACCTAATTAATAAATAGGTAATGTAAACTTCACCATGATCTCTTAAATGCGATTTAGTTTAGGTTCGGCTTGTCAGTTTTTGACAGTTGTTGTATGGAACTGACACATCGCGCTTCAGTTTAGGTCCTAAACTGAAACGCATTTCAAATCCGACCAGGACCGCCATTTCAAATTTCAATGTACGAGCACAACCAACAATTAATAATAGCAAATAGCAGAAGTAGCTTACACGTTTCATACTAAACGGACAATTTTATTAGACAAAATGCGTACGCATGCTGATAAATGTGTCTTCACCCTAAATCTGACAATAAAATATCAATAAAATGAGGCACCTGCGGAATGGACGTACCGATTAACCTGTACAATTTAATCAAAAACAACACTATATAAAGGGTTTTTATTTGTAATTTATCAATTTAATTATCATCCATTTAATCATTTTTTATTTATTCCAAATTAGTTTTTTTGTAATTTTGCCGTTTTGCTCCAAATTTTTCTCTTTTTTTTTTCAGAGTTTTAATTTCCTTGCGTTCCATCGTTTAACAATTTTAATTTGTTCATATTCGTAGCTTAATTTCGTAAGTTATTTCTAGTTTCAACAGAAAACATTGCATTTTCTGCTATCTAATATAAACATTAAGATGTATATTGGTGTAAAATTGAACCAAATTCTTCAGCACTCCCTTATATGGTGTGCAATAGCCTCAGATAATCCAAAGGTTTACATTCAATAATGATCGCTAAATTATCAGTTTGTCTCTGAATGTGTGAAGTGTGAACGTGCGTGTAGATGACATAGGAGCCTGTTTGTATGGTGTTGTAAGTTTCACAAACGATTGTTTTAATCTGTTAGTGGGTTTGATTTTGTGCGGTTGCAAATAGCTATGTTTAGCTTAGCTACTAAATACCTACTGCAGAATATAGCATTGGATTATTTATCTGAAGTCATCACTTTGCAGATACCTATGTAAAATTCGTGGCAATTGACTAGTTTTTGTTTTGGTATGCATGTTTATGAACTATGTAAATGAGCAAAGACATTTTTTTATACTACGACGGAGGCAAGCATGCATACGGGCCACCTGGTATGCACCATCTGATAGTCACTATCTTAAGGACGTCTGGTCTGCAATTATAGAGGCCTCCGATTCTAGGGACATTAAAAAAACTAAAAATGTTTGTATGATGATGGTGACGTTATATGATATGATAAAGTATCACAGTAGATTATTTTCGCTCTTTTGCGGACACGCTGTATAGTAAACTCCTTTAGGTGCTAAAACGGTAGGCCTTATTAAAATACAAAAATGAGCGTCAGTACCACATTTTTTATGCGGCTGGTTTTGGAGATATAAATTAATATTGTACGAGGTCAATGACCTCATGAAAACTTTAGTTATTTTTAATTATTAAACTAAAGGAATTGAATCCGCACTTTTTTGTGGAACCAGTTACGTATTAAAAAACATACATAATTAAAATGCAAACATGGCTATATCTTCTCAAAACTTAAAGTAATTAAAGGATTCATAAATATTACAAATCTTTTTTTTTCTTGGTCGTTTCTTGAGTGTAGCGTTAGGTTTTACGATAGAGTAGTGCAGAATATGGCTCTTAATAACACTTTAAAAAATCACGTATTAATATTATAGAACCTTGGAGATAAGTCATTTCTAAGGTTTTCATAATTTCCTATGGTAATAGGGTTGTCTATTATGTAAAACGGCACATGTTAAGGGTAATTCACAAAAAGTGAAAAATAATTCGACAACTCAATCCAAATGTACGTATCTCGTTTAAACAATTAATTTTAACACGATGAAAATTGGTGAAGTGTGAGTGACGAATAAGAATGTGCAAAAATCGTTTGTAGCTACTTTAAGGAAGAGCTATGAAGATGCATACTTAAATAATTTTTAAATTATTTCATCATCATCATCAGTATCAGCCAAAAGTCGTCCACTGCTGATTTATATATCTTCATCTTCGTTGTCACTCTGTAAATAATTTTCTTCTGAGCTCATAGCAATGTCTTCCGAGGCAGTTTCGTGCAAGTAGTCATGAATAATTACATTGTCACTTGTTGGGCTTAGTAACGACAACGCATTTCCGGGTAGGGCTAACCGTTTTTTCGTCTTTTGTTGAGTTGTTGACACATGCGAAAGTAGGGGGCCAGAAGACTCTAAGGCGCGGTGGAACAGGTCGAGTATTGTTGTTTCCGATCTAATTTTCTCGTGTGGTGTTCACGGTCGTATCCCCAAAATTTATCCCGTGATTCACCAGCCTGTTCCGACAACATTCCTATTGGCAGTGAACTTCGTTGAATAATTTGATGGCCATGTAATAATATCTTATGTACCGTCACCGACATATGGCACCACTTGTAGTGTTCAACATATCTTCTAGCAAGATTTTCGCAGAATGTTTTAAATTTTTGAGCGTCTAATCCACATGAAAGTACTATCAATATAGTGTGCAAATCGTCAAGGAGCCATTGCTCAATACCCAAAATTTCTGCAAATATTTTGCGATGCTTATTTGATAGAGCCGTGCGAGCCGTATTTCCGTCATTTGATGTTCCTGCATTTGGACGAACAACATCAACCAATAAGGACATTTTACTTCTTATATCGGACTGTATCCTTTTTTTGTCTCATCATAAATTTTACGGTCATCAGATTTTTTTGATATTCTCCATTTTCTCACTCTTGGATCATTTCTATAGCCTAAATGTAGTAAAAATTCGAAAACCCTAATCTAAGCATGGAGGGGGCTTAGTCACTATAATAAAGCTTCCTCATTCACAGTTTTTTTTTATATTTTATCGAGGTTGTTGAATTGTTTACACGTGGCTTGACAACAACTTTATTGCACATAAACAAGTTTACAGAGAGTAAAAAAAAACAAAACAACAGTAAATTTAAGAATATGTACAAAGGCGAACACAGGTCTTATCCCTCACAGGGACCTCTTCCAGCTAACCCTTGATAATATATAAAAGGATATACAAAACAAAAATAAAGTGAGAGGCAAACTAATACTGTGCACTTAATTTAAATGTGCCAAAAGTTCAAATTTACAACATACCAAATCAAAATCACTAAACAAATACGCATCATCTATACATTTGTATAATACTAATAATATAAATAATGTATCATAGTGAAAAACTACAAGACAACTTATAGTTATATTTTAAAAACCGATTAAGACCCATTTGTCTTGTCTTTAAAATATGAGCGATAATCGTGAAAGTTTAAATCAATAAACTTATAGTTAATTTCCCATCAAACACGATAACACCCAAAAACAACGAAATATAAAATAAACTAGCAATAAAAACTTGTTACTTATGAAAATGAAATTGTTCACGAAACGTCTATTGATATCGAAATGGTAATTAATACCTATTTGTGGAGGCACAATAATTTTATTTTGAATAGGAAGTGACAACCCTGGTCCGAAAATTAAAAAATCGTAAATCGAAGGTTCCGCGTTATATGCGTTTCGTTTTTTTTGTGATGATACCTCATGTTATGCTTAATAGGATGCCAAAAAAATAAAATGCTAATTTTAATAAACTTTGAAGAAAAAAAATGTTTGTCATATAACAGAAATTATTAAATAATCCGCGAAATAATGTTCTTTTTTTGCTGATTTTTAGATAAATTCATAGTAAATGATACGTGCAAAGAGCTGTGTTGCAATGAACTTTAAATATTATGTACAAACGGAGTTAGGTCATTTCTATGGTTTTGGAGGGTCGATTTTTGGAGTTTGACTAAATAATTAATATCTCCAAAAATAAATTTAATAAAAAAATATCGTTAAGAAGCATGCTTTTTTTCAACAATTCTAATCGATTTGGAAGATAAACACAGCATGTCCGCAAAATAGCCAAAATAATCCATCGTGAGTATGAATGTGAAAGTTGGACAGGGGTATGTTACACTATGACATGCATATGAAAGAGCATATTTGAATATCGTCACCCAGACAAAAGAAATACGAAATTAATCTACTGGAGTGGAAGATTGTTTGTTTTTATCACGTTGTGGGAACTTTGTACTGTTTCGGCCACGTTTTTATCATCTCCTTGGATCTCCTCTTATTTTACCCAAATAGGCCTATAGAGAAGGAGTCGTCGAACTGGTGGATACCTTTAGAAGAAGAACCTGCTGCCAAATATACGCGTTTCAGAAGAAAATTCACTTCAGTAACCATAACCCCCGAGAAGAAACCCCATGTCATACGTAATGTTGTGGTAAGTTTCTACTACCGTTGCGATTGCTCTATTATTAAAATCAAATATTACACGTTATTCGAACTATTTTTATCACAGGCATTGTTCAAAGCTATTTACGGTCTTTGGGCCACGTACCAATTAAATGGAGATATAATCACAATATCTTGCATTTATATTTAGCGCCCCATTTATCTCCATCCAAAGCGGTTCGAATGGCGACTGCATCGGTATTTTTATAATCGGTCCACGATTTTCCGATACAATAAAACCATAGTTTTACGATTCTCTGTTACAACTTGCCCATGTACTAATGCGTAAAAAATAGCTATTTGTTGGCTTTACTGCAAAAAGAAGAACCACTCGTGGAACATGTTTATTACTGCGTTCCTTATTACGTTTACGTTTATGTCATAGGCGCAAACTTAATTTGCCTGTGAATAAAAGTCGTCGTTTAAATAAAGTTTGATGTGTATGTAGGTTTGTAAGTAACAGTAGGTACCTACATACTAGGTACTAAGTAAAATATTTATTGCTATAAACTTGATAATTTATGACACAGGTTATACTTTTTGGGTCACGCGCGTTCGATGCTTTTCAAAACGAAAAGTACTCTCGTGCCAATTATTTATTTAGCACTCATTTAAAGCACCTCTAATCTTGGGAATACGTTCCGTAACTATTAATAAATATAAGTTTATCTTATATCCTTAAATTATGTGCCTAACTTAGCGTAATAAATAATAACCTATTGTTATCTAGCACACGGACAACAAAATTAATAAAGCCTGGGGCGAATCCAGAAATTATGTGATCGTTTGCGGGGGCGGGGATCGGAGGAATATTAGGTCAGCCAACCCCAGCCCAGGTCAGACAATATACCTGAACATCGTTATGACAGATCATAACTGTCATCTCTTAGCTTAAAAAATGTAGGAAATGTAAAACCAATAAAAGTATCTAATAAAGGAGAAATGCCAGGGGACAAATTAGTCGTCCATGACGTATTTACTCACGGTATGACTATTGAAGGAGGCAAATACTTTTCATCCACAATGATAGTGCAGAATGGTAACAAGAAACTGTTGATGGTGGTGAAAGGACTTCGTCGTCGATACCCTCTCTCTTGACACCGCTCTTTGGCTCGGACGCCTCTCTCTTGTCACCATAGATGAGTACCTACTTCGTACGCCATATTGAAATCACCAAATATCACAAAGGGGGTCAAAAATATGATCATATGATTTCTGAATCAGCCCCTGACAAATCGCGGTCGCTTGTTATAAACTATCGTCATCGGAAAAAGTCTGAACAATCAGTATTTTCTTGATCATTCTTTAGGAACGCTAAGTTCGTTATCAGAATAATAATTTAACGCACAGACCATAACAGTCCTAGTCGTACACCTAGGACAAAGCGATGTTCTAACGAACCGGAACCAGATGAACCGGATATTTTTAAAATCGCCGTAACCTATTTTTATCACGAAGTTGTCATTTATTAACCATATTATAGAAACACCTTATTCATATGTTCCGTCTTCAGTGGCACCGACCAATTGGGCCTACCCAATAACAATAGTACTGTTTGTACACGAGTATTTGTATGCGTAGGTAAAGTAGGTTGGGGGCGCGTTTCCGTTCTATATGATAACATTTTTGTGTCGGTATCAAGATCTTTTATCCTATATCATTTCGTTATAACCCCGTTCAAGTTGGTATATTTCTTTTCTCAAACATGCAATGAAATGTTGTAGTTACGTGCCTAAAAAGTGGCCGGGAAGTACCTCGTTGCCGGCCTAGGCCGGCAAGTACCTCTTTTTTAATTTTCATTTGACATAGGGTTGTGACCTAGCATCTTGGCTTTTAGCCAATAATTATCTGTAAGTAATATTAGTATAAAAAAAATGATTGGCATATTTTTGCAGTTATAATTAGGTATTTAAATTATAACATTTAAAATAAATGTACAATAACTACTCAAAATAATATTTAAAAAGCAGTATTATACGGCGCGATCCGTCGGCCCCGATCACTGCATGCGATTAATTGGACCCAACCGACCGCGTCGTCTAATACCGCTTTTTTAAATTAAAAATTTGCAACTTTCAAACAGGTCAATCTTAAAAAAAAAATGAGGTGTCGGTGTCACAGATAAAATATAGGGAAGATTCCGTGTATTAAGACATACATGAACAAACTATTGTCATCCTTCACCCCATCTCAAGACGTATTCCATAAGGAAAAAGAGACAAATAAAGTAGCTCTACTTGGTCGTGAACTCCATCAACGACTCCATTTTCTTGAACAATGCTACCAACCTGACTAGATAAAATGTCATTACTATTAGTGATGTCCAGTCTTCAATCGTATACTTTTATCGTCAATAATAATATTTTAACCAAATTAGGTAGCGAATACAGTAGGAATAAACCTTATTTCCTGCTCAAAATCACGATCTTCTTCGATCGTGATTTCAAAATCTACATTTTAGGATAAAAATAAAATCACAAAGTTAACGAAATATTTTCTTTAATTAAAATGTCATAATGAGGGTTTCCTAAGACGTATGCCACTAGTTGGCG
>JALPQI010012404.1:0-35297 GCA_025490895.1 Thaumatotibia leucotreta
GTTTCTTGTACAAGAAACTTGCATAATCTAAATGGGCCTTTAATCTATAGAACTGGCATATCGCGTTCCGGATTAGGTCCAAAACTGAATCGCTTTAGTACATCGTGGTAGCCTACGGCGGTCTTCGGAAATCGCAAATTTCGAACGTCTATATCCGTCATACCGATGACGCTTTCAGGATGCTCTGACGAGATTCTCGAGGTTTAAGTTTTCGCAGTTCGTTATTCGCCTAGAGTCGGTGGTGCATTTGGCAGTCATGTAAAACCTTATAGTTTTATCCACAACGAAATTACAAATCAAAAATGACCTGAATTGCTTCGAGAAAAGGATGGTACGGCCGTGACGTTTTTTTGCTCGACTTGGTGGAGGCACTGCCGTGCCCCCAAAACATTCGACAAAGAGAACAGTCGAAAAGGCAGTCGAATCAATTTTAAACACAGTAACCGAAGAAATAACGTAGGTGCCTATGTACTCGGTATGTCGTTCTAGTTTTGAAAAAGGAGTTTACAGTTTATGATGAAATTCTGGGCATTGAAGAAGTGACGACTGACGTCACTACCAAGTTTTGTTTCATGTAGAATAAATAGGTACTGCACTTAATTAACACTTTGTTTTATTATTGCTCTTAAGTCAAGAATTTTTGCAAGACTGTCAAAATGTTGCCACATGTTGCTCAATAAAGCTAAATTTGCAGCGTTTTCTAAAAACCGCTGCAGTAGGTACGCATTTTTGCAGGCAATAGCTGGTTCTATTTTACTTTCCAGACATCCATTAATTCAACACATGGGACAAGACCATACCTAAGTCAAAAATTATTCAGAGAAATTATAAAATTAGAAGGCAATACGAATACTTTTTTGACCTACCGCTTTTTGTCCAACGACCAAACCCATAATCCGAAAGAAATAAGGGATGGTCATATTCAAGCCTTAGCACTCAACAGTCTTAATAATTCTGGTTTGAAAAAAAATATACAAAAAGTGGGTCAAAGAACATGTCCAGTATTTTGGACGTCGTCGAATTAATTAACCATAATCGCTGATGTGATGTTATGTTACTGTTGTTACACGAGGTTACTGCGACGTCACGATTTGCGTATCGGATCTAAAGCGAAAATGACAGGCTAAGGCCGGTCAAGCCCCATTAACGGCCGTTTTCCTCCATGCTTCGTGGAAAACTACGTACTACATCATAGGGTTGTGATATGTGCAATGCCAGTCTTAAACTAGATCAAGTTAAGACATCCGTAGGTGCAAGGTTTCCGAGGGACTACACGTAGTATACATATATAAGACATTCTTAAGCAATGAATTTATGCGTTTCTAAAGGGTTGACGATGGCGACTCAGGTACAAGATTTCTGAAAGTATAAAATAGGATTGCCTTATGCTCAATTGCCAAGAACTCTGTATTAGGCGCGATTCCCAAAGAATTTCCTTTATTAAGCACAATTTTACGCTGTTTTATTATTATTTAATTGTTCCTGTTAACTAATAGATACTCAGTTTTGCACCTGCCACTCCTGCCAAGCTTGAATTGCGTTTACGCCAAGTTAGCAACCTAGGATAACTTGATCTCTAAGTTTAGCCACGCTTTGGAAACAAACAGGATCTCCTATAAGTACTTAAGTATAGACGTTCTTAGCTTCGACGATTTGCGGACGGCAATAAGGGCCTGTAAGGTAAATACAACATAACATAAATGAAGTTAAGGGCATATTCGGTCCTCTTATTAAAAATTCGCTTGTCTTAGACCAATCAACTAGGACAATCAGTACAGAGATGATCACATCCGATATAAAAACGCTTATGCACCTTAAATGTACTACAGAAAAAGTTGATAAGAATTAGAAAGATAGTGAAATTTTACTGATGTCCGCAATGTTCTTCGGTAAGTATGCGAGCGAGCTCGATCATGAGATCGAATGAAAACATCACGGATCCCGCATGATAATGTACTCACGAGAGCGTTCCATTCGAAAGCCTAACAGTTTACTTTTAATTATTTCGTGAAATCTATGTACGTTACGTGGATCCTCGGGGGTAGTTGCGCAAATTCGCTAAGGCTCCGTTGTCGCCGGTATCCAATTACGGTTTCGGCCGCGCAACAAGTGCAGCGGTAAACAAAGCAAAGCAAAGTGGAATTCTCGAGACGGCGAAAACTGGGCCGAACATGTGTGCCGCGGCCGTGGCCGGCTCCACTCACTTTTCAATTAATAAACAACCAAACACCTGCAACTGACTGACACGAGCACGGGGTCGACGCTCCGGTAGCACTAGAACTGAGGACGGGCAACGTATTGCCCGCGCGGCTGTCGGCGGTAGACTGTCGTTGTCGCGGGCTCCGCACCTCACCGCGCGGCGAGCGGCAAATTCGCAACCACAGATACACAGATAGGCACGTAACGTAACTTAACTCCATATTTTATAGTTTCGTAACCGTGTTACTCGATTACTGTGCCCGTTCGGCTCTAATCGATGCGGTGGTGTCACGACTTAGGGAGCCTCAGAAAGCTCGACAGCTGTAGGTCTTATCGCCGCAGGTTATGAATATTCAGTTCTGGCGAAACGAAAAGTCGATACTTTAGCGCGGACCCTTGGTTTGGAAACGCGTTATCACTCCGACTATCACTTGGGCGTTAGGTAAGGAGGTATTAAGTGGGTTGATTTGATGGACAGGCTTGCAATAATATTGGACACTGCATAGACACCTACAAATCACGGCATACACCGCTTGCTAAGGGCTCTTATGCCCTTTCATACCAATGCTTCACATAGAATTATAACTAACGTGAGACTCAAACATTAATAAAACATTCACATGTTCTAGCGGGGCGCAGGCCCGTACACGTCGGGCTTTGAGCGAGGGTGCTCCGGATGAAGACCGTCTTAATGGGTCAAAACATATCGAGAAATCATCGACTTCAATTACGTGACGTGAGTACCCTGTTCGATATTTTAACCCTTTATCTACGGGTGTCAACCAGAGTTGCCACCAAGGCAACAGCCGTGCAGTACGGGTGTCAACTATAGTTGATCGAAGTACTGGTCATGTTTAATATTTTTTTTATTCAAAACTAGACCTTGTATCTTGGTAATAGCGGTCACAATATGCTTTGGGATTAGTATAGATGCAAAGAAAAAAATACCCTAATGTTTCGGTAGATGGCTCTGATATAAATATATTTTTAAAAATACCGCTTTTTTTGCTGGCAACTGGGGTTGACACCCGTACTGCAGGAGTGCCAAAAATTGAAATCAATATGGCGGACAATAGTGATGTTTCAAATTTTATCGACTTGTTGTGAGCGACAGATCAGAGAATACAGATTTGCCAATACCTTAGTGCCCACTCTTACTAACTATACAAACTAATAAGTTTAAAAATTAAATAATTATACACATAAAACCTTATTAGATTCAAATAATTGTTCGATTTTTCCCTAATCGATGCGACATATCGACAACTGTATCGATAGACGCACATCACTATTTTCCATATGTGAGAAATTGTTTGTTTGCAAGGTTTTTATTGATTGATATTTATGCTTTTTTTTAATAATCATAATCTTTTGAGTATTTGTTTGTGTTAAATATACCATAAACTAATGTTTTTACACTTAAACTTGTGAAATTCGCGAGTGGTAACTTATAAATCTTCAAATTCTTAGTGACTGATATATTACTTGATATTATAAAAAAAAGGGAATATTATTACCATATGTGATTATTTATTGATTAAAGACAACATATGTAATACGTGTGCGAAATTTCAAGTGTGTAGCTGCAATACTGTAAAAGTTCCAGGTAAGTGAAGTTATGCCTTACACCGGCTCTCGAAAAAACATGCCCGTATTGAGAGGTTACGGAGTGATACAGGGCCCCGTAGGTAAAGGGTTAAATCCTTCACATTCATAGCCCCATATTAACTTATTAAATGACCATCATAAGCCAACAGGTGGCTTAAAATGATCACTAACTTATCGCTTATCGTGTTACGCGTCACTTTCCTACTCGCACATTTGTTAGAACGTGCCTAATGACAACAAACGATATAAACATAGGACCATTAGGTATAAACCTACAGGGCTCATGACGGTTCGACGTTTATGCTGGTTAGATTAGAGCGAGACAGCATGCAGCGACGACAAACGATAAAATCGAAACCATACTAAGCCTACTGATCTGATTTTCATGATAATTATATTCTTTAGTACTGATAAGGGTTTTTTTGAGGACCTCAATCATCAAGCCCCAGGAACTCTTATCTTAAGAAATTAAAACAATAAATAAAGTAATTTGATTTATTCTGCACAACTTGTGTCACTAAAGGTGCATTTAGAACAAACGAGCATTCGCTCATTTTATCCCCCACTCTACGAAATTCGTTCGTTACACAAAACGTTATTTCGTCGTAATTCGTTGATTTCCTAGAGTGGGGGATAAAATGAGCGAATGCTCGTTTAACACTAAATGCACCTTTAGTGACACAAGTTGTGCAGAATAAATCAAATTACTTTATTTATTGTTTTAATTTCTGTTTTTTAGTACATAGTTATATTTATATTAGATGTCACATATCAAAAACAAAACCTAGGTCAACATTAAAATGAAGAACATCAAATATCAAATATTTTGTTTTGGGAACATTCGTTTGAAACCAATAATGCTTTCCTTGGAACCTTTACATAGAAAAGATACTTTTACGCACAAAATGGAACGTGGATCACTCATGCAGATAAGTTAAAAACATCGTGACACGTGCAAACCAGAGCATACAGGGTGTTTGGTAACCGGATGCAAAGCTGAAAGTATTTGATGATCGTCTAGGCCATTTAGAGCATTTTTAGGTATACTTACATGTATTAGACAAATTTGATTATGAAATAAAACTATGAAAAACTGATAAACACGCGTATATTGATTAAATTTAACTTCATCCGGACGTTTCGAACACTTTACAGGGTTCGTGGTTGCGCGCGACGGATGTATCGGTATATATTAATTAATACAAAATACATAATTAATTATGTATCTGGAAATGTTGCCCGGGACTTATGGTTCCACTTTTTGAGCCACTCGGCCCACTCGCAACGTTCGCGATGTTTTAATTTTGGACGCCAGAAACACGTACGTAAGTCGTATGGCTATTTGACTAATATCAAAAAATAGACCAAAGAAAAAATTGTCGTCATTTGTTCTGTTGACAGATTTGATAATTTCGTGACTCGCAATTATTTAATTTCATTATTTTTATTTTTCTAAATACTCACCAAATGTCTGTCCCCGGAAAACGTTCAAGAGGGAGGCCTAAGACTACCTGAACAAATGTGTTGCTGGCTAAACACATTTGTCCAGATATGGCTAAACGTAATGTAATGTTTCTAAAACCGATGTCAAGGATAGGGCGAAGCGGAGGAGAAAAATAAAATAAAGAAGGCTGACCCCACCACCATGTGGGATACATAGCCAGGAAGAGAGAGAGAGATTACTCACCAAAAATACCTACTTAATAACGGAATGGGAAAAATTTGTAAATGTTAACAAAGTTTGGTAGAAGAAGAAAAACACTATGTTTTCATGCGAGTATTTAAGTAAATGATTAATATTCATATTTCATATCCCAACCGTTATCCACCCCCGCGGTGTATCCTTGACCTTTATTTAAGCCTCATTTACACTACATCCCGTTAGGGCATGTTAGTAAAAAGTCTTACGAGCCATTGCGAGCTTCATAAAACAACGCCTATTTGACTTAACTGAGCGATTAGGGTTTGCAAATATTCGAAAGATCCAAGGGTTTGAATATTCGAATTTCGCTTAAAGGTGCAGTTAAACTAAAAGAGCATTCGCTGTTCTAACCTCCCACTCTACGAAATTCGATCGGTACACAAAACGTGATTAGTTGATTTCTTAGAACGGGCGCTAGAACAGCGAATGCTCTTTTGGTTTAAACGAACCTTAACGTAAGTAATTCGCTTACGGCATTATTAGCGCATGGATAGAACAGTTGGTGGCAAAGTGAACATAGGCATCTGTAGTCGATTCTTTCTATGATTGATCGAATAAATAATATTATATTGTGTGTCGCCCGCAGACTACGAACCCTGTAAAGTTTTCGAAACTATATTTATAGAAAAATAATATATTTATAAAAAATGTTGGTACATAAAATCTACGTGTACTGTAAGTGAGCTTTTTAAAAAACATCCAAATACCTCCTAGGAGACCTATTCGGAGTCCCAAGACCTCACAGGCAACGGAAATGCACTTATTTTTAGGCCATCTTGTATATAATATGTCATGATTTTCTGGAACATTTTTGTCACTCACACGCCACGTCAGCAAAATTGAAATTGAACTTTATGCACTTGCGTGTAGATATTGCTCTGTGGGCCAAGACTTATAAATCGGTCTTTGGCGTTGGACCTGCGTTGCCAATATATCAGTCGGTGGTGTCCAGAAGGTTAATAGACAAAGGATTTCGAGAGATTTTTCATCTTGTTTTGTTGAAGTATTAGTGTTTTCAAAAAATAAGTTACCTACACACCTAAATATCTCTTGGGTGATCATATGCGTGTTGAAACGTAATAAATAATAATTGTTGCCATAATATATTAAATTGTTATTCTTCATCATCATCACATCAGCCTATGTTAGTCCACTGCTGGACGTTGGCCTCTCCTATTAACTATGCGTATAGACGCATTAAGAGGTAAATGCCCATAATCGCTGGGCATTATGGGCATTTACCTCTTAATCTTTGGGCGATAAATAAAAACAGGTACTGGGCGGTAAATTATTATTATTGGAATAAGTAAATATTCGAAAATCGCGAGTTGTGTTATTTGAATACCAAAATCGACCGAATATTCGTATTGCAAACCCTACGCGCAATATACAACTGTAATTGAAAAAGGTAGTAACTGAACCATATTAGACTTCATTCTTTCAGCGGTAAAATTAGAAAAGAAACCTATTGTTACAACGTTAGGGTTACTTTTCGTAAGTTCACTGTACATTTTCCTACATTGTTATATGGAGTATAGGAAATACGTTCGAAGGTCGTTAACCTTGCCGACGTTAATGTTGAGTGAATGAAACACATTATACGGCTAAGGATTTTACTGAACTGGTAGAACTGCTACACGATACAGTAGCCGTACCTTGACTTTGCAAGTATCGGTAACGTTAGGTTTTACTTGATACGTAAAGCAGGCCATCCCGCTCGCTCCAATACGTCAGTATAGTCAGTGCGAGTGTGATAGAATGCATTACGTATCGAGTAAAACCTAACGTAGGTATACTTTACTTTCCAACTCATGGTACGGCTACTTGGTATGCTTGGTCACAGTGTAAGTTTTACAGGACAGTAACTTATCCTGGAAATAAATATATATAAATGTATAACTTTAATTCGTGAGACATAATAACTACAAATATAATTAAACGTTTTCACGTGAATATAATCGCGTCGCGTTAACGCGGGCTTAGTGCTTGATAATGGAGACCTAGGCTATCCGAAACATGTCGCGCGTAGTGACTAAATACAGGTGAGTTTAACCGTTTAATTGTATTTATGGAAATAAATATCATGAAACAAACTTACACATTACTACAGAAAGGAATTTCGCGGTTAGCTCAGTTTTTAACATGTTTTTAAGCCACAAGCGTGATAAAACCACCATACCGCTCTCGTCTCTCCTAATAGTAAGCAGTTATCATAACCTATGCTCATATCCGTTAACTCCAAGGGATTCACATGCACTTTGGAGCGTTCATGGGAATTAAATAAATCTTCAAACACTTGAGTTCGGTACGCAATCATGAATAAGGAACATATATTATAATTATTTATGTAATTGAACTTCAATTAAGTGCCCTCAACGGGGCTTGAAACCATGTCCCTAAATAATCGCTTCACTCAGTCTTTAAGCATGTTGAGCGTTTCATTCAAAAATATTACATTCAGTCGTTTTGTATCTTTTTATATTCTATCCATCCAAAACTTTTCAGTTTTCCCATATTTTCTATTAATTTTACCATAATATTTTGTATGGTGATAATATTTTTTTTTATTTTCTAATTGACTAACTACTACTTAACTTGATTGAGTTAAAATTTTGCACACATAGGTAAGTTGGTGACCCAACGATAGACGTGGAACGTAAAAAAAATAATTTTAAATAATTTTTTTTTTATTGGTCCAGTAGTTTCGGAGAAAATCCGCTGTCAGATAGACAGACACGCGAGTAATATCATAAGGGTTCCGTAGTTTTCCTTTGAGGTACGGTACCCTAAAACCGCTTAGTTGTGCTTAGTTATTGTACTGTTTGAAGTAACTTTCACTGTAACTAACACGTGTCAGGGAACTCAGGGAATTTCAGTAGTGGAATTAAATTTTCAATTTCAGTTGTAGGTAATACGAAGATTGGCTGATACGCCCCCACTCAACGGTTTCATCCCCGTTACTTCGCTATAGTTCGTTCTCCATTCACTTGCTTTTTCTATTGTTAATATGACATACCTATGCCAAAGAAAAACTAAGTTCACGGAAACCCGAGGTTAGGCTGTTTCAAATTTTTTTTTAGTTTTTTTCTTTTTCTCGTGCCAGCAGGGTCACGTTTTATAAAGTTACATTTTACAATTTCGCTCTCTAATGTACTCACAAATTGCCTAGAAAGAGAGGCAAACAGGAAAATTGTAAATTGTAACTTTATAAAACTCGACCCTGGTTTTTTCTATTCGTTAAGATAAGACCTTAAACTCATGTCTGCAAAATTTGAGCGAAATATAAATGCATTTAGGGAGCGATATGATTTTGATGATTTTTGAGTTTTAAAAAGTTGAGTCGCTATTAAAATAAAATCCTAAATATTTTAAGGTTTTAAGTTGGCGATAAAACCAAGATTGTATTTTGAAAATAATGCACTTTTTACTTTGAATAAATGGAGATAAAATTTGTCATAAAAGGCAAAACACCTAAAAGTCCGCCCTAAAATCACCTTACACCAGGTTTGACACGACAAATAAGTATGATATATTTAGGAATTTAAGCTTTATCAGCGTTTTTATATAGTAGTTAATAGCGCTTATAGTTTATGAAATTAACATCAAAACCGAGTTTTCTTTGAAATTTAGTGCTTAATTGTCGTTACGCACCTGACTTTTAAATTAAGGTTTTGATGTCCCTTTTTTTATGTAACGAATGTAGACAACTGAGCTCTCAGCCCACCTGATGGAAAGCGGGAACTGAGGCCCATGGACATAGAGCCCACAAAATCAATAAAGATCAATCAATCAAAAATAATAAAGAAATAGTGTTAAGCTCAACCTGCATTTATCAATTAATTTAAAGAAATAACATTTATTTTATTTTCGAGTACCTAGAAAAATATCAATTTTCAATTAAATGATGGTATTTTTTCAATTAAATGTTGATTTTCAAGATTTTTTATTTGTTTTTCCGAAGCCCATAAATATTATAAAATACTCATAAGCAATTACCTATTATAAAAAAATATTGGATGTACTTCACTACCTATGCATGAAGTGTCATAATAGGTAGGTCGTACGTCAGATATTAAACGTGAAATTACTATTTAATACTTTATTTTGTTATTATTTTTTGATTAATTAATTATTCAATCAATCATAAAAAAATTAAACAACGACTCCACCGTTCTCTGTTCGCCTAATGGCAACAAATTTCCTAATCCTAGTTATCATGTTTTTAAATAGCCTTGTAGTATTTTTTTTATTGTATGGTTGTTTGTTATCTCTAAAATAAATTAAATTAAATAAAACACCTAAAAAGGCTCTCTAAAATCCGCCCTAAAATCACTAGGTATAAACACCTCGAGAGACTCGTTCTCTTTAAGATTAAATCAAGTTCGTTAAAGTTCAAAACGAGAATTCATATAAATTGGCCGTTTCAGCGTTAAGTCCAATCTTTTGAATGAATGGATGACCGGGACCGGCCGCTCAGTTCTCATTCGCCGGATTTGCTATTGAAGTTATTGAACGGCGATTTCGCATAGAAATAGGGATAAATGAAAATGAATGGAACTGCATGTTTCATATATTTTTGTACTTATTTGGGTCAATCTAATCAATTTGCTAGAAAAATGTGTGTTGTACAAATAAACAATTTTGATTTTGATTTTGATTTTGACGCTTTACTTATAAAATAAATCAGATGTTCCATACAAAATCTGAGATATTAAGGTGTATTTAGACCAAACGAGCATTCGCTCATTCTATCCCCCAATACGAAATTCGTTCGTTCCACAAAACGTGATTCGTCAAAATTCGTTGATTTCGTAGAGTGGGGGATAGAATGCTCGTTTGGTCTAAGCACCTTTAAGCAGGCCATACACGTAAGGGTGTACCTGACAGGTTTGCCTGTACAGGTCAACTGTTCAGGTAAACCGGAGCGTGTATGTTACAGAACTGTGCAGGTTTTTGTAACATACACGCTCAGGTTTACCTGAACAGTTGACCTGTACAGGCAAACCTGTCAGGTACACCCTTACGTGTATGGCCTGCTTTAGTAGTCGGAAATGTATGGAACATCAGGACGCTTAGCCAAGTTGCCAATCGCTAACGCATAGTAGCGTATCGTAGTTTTCCCTCTCTATCACTCTTTCATATTAGTGCGACAAAGACAGTTGCCTTTCGTTTACGATTGACGAGTAAGCGTTAGCGATTGGCAACTTGTCTAAGCATCCAGATCTTTTTGACTCCCATCTATCTTGTTTTAATTTACCGCCGCTCGTTTTGAACTTCATGTTTTTCAAACTTGTATCGTAATGAACCTACTATTACAATTTATGAATAGAATGTGAGTTTTTTAAGAGTACACTTATGCACAAAGGACTTTTCTGCACACGTACCTACAAAAATGGATTTATTTTTAAGGTCGTGTAAATATATTTTTCATCACACTTGCTGTCTAAGCGCGCCATTGCTTGCGCGCGTAGCGGGAGTAATAGAAAAGTGATGTTCCCTAGGGAGTAATATAAATGTCAGTACGTCATTTAATAATATTATGTCTTAAAACTTATTTTTTTGTCGGCAAGTGTGATGAAAAACATTGTATGCATCACGGTAGGTAAGCGGACTACTAACTAGAGTCATAAAAGCCCTCCGCCCAACGGCGTCGCGCTTCTAATACTCTCGTTAGTAATTCCGTACTTACCTCCCTTGATGCACAATGTACTATTTGTCACCTAAACAGTAATGATATCTTTGACGTCGACTGTACTACTGTAAGAATCGTAAGCAAAACTCTAGTGTACCTTTAGCTTCTGTTAAATATTACTATAATGAAAGCAATAGTTTTCCACACCATTAGAATTCATTAGATGAAACGGTATCGACTAACTGTAAGTTATATCCAGTCCACAAATAATGTATACAACTACTCACCTTGCTCTCGATGTAAAACATATAATGACTTAATGATTAGTCTTTGGTATGAGTTCATAAATATGGAACATTTATGCGCCTTATTCCATTGAATTAATGTGGAAAACTGTGTATATTTGTAAACGCAGTCTATAAAAGTGCTTATTGCTGTTATACCTAATATGGTGAGCTGTAGCCTTAAGGTGCATTTAGACTAAACGATCGAATGCTCATTCTATCCCCCACTCTACGAAATTCGTTCGTTACACAAAACGTGATTCGTCGAAATTCGTTGATTTCGTAGAGTGGGGGATAGAATGAGCGAATGCTCGTTTGGTCTAAATGTACATGATAACACTTCATGGATCTACCAAAATAATATATGCAACAATGAGGCATGTTTCACTTACCCAACTTAATTATACTTATTCCACATTATATAATATGAGGAACAAACTCCAAACGTAATAAATTTAGAGTGACGCTACGGGTAACTTTTAGTATTTATTTATGATTATAATGTAAAGCAGTTTTGATGGAGAAGTTATGTCGTGTAGCGCCGCGGGTTTCAACACTTTCAGCCGTATGCAAAATGGCTGCCCGTTGCGATAAATATTATACCGTTATATCGGGTGTCGCCCGTAATGCTGGCGTAGGCGACAGCAAGGATACATTTGTCACCGGTTGGTGGAACTTTCTTTGGCATAGAGCCGACTAAGGAACGAGAGTAACGAGATATGGAAATGATACTCCTCCTGGAGTATAGGCTCCCGCGTTTCCGCTACTGCAGCTGTGGCCGGGTCGCAGCCCACGATGGTGCAATGGTCGTTGCACTGTCTTTTGGAGGACAGTAGGGATGGAAGTTTCACTGACAATTCATTCATCGAAAATGGATGATGGGCAGAAGCATCATCGTTATCTATTATCTACTTATTGGACATCTGAACACACTAGTTAGTTGCGATCATCAATCCACTTGCCCAACGTGGCGATTTTTGGTAATACCTACCTCCTAATCCGTTCAGCCGCATACAAGTTATAATAGATTTAGATTTATTTATTTCACAAAATAAATTACAATATAGGTAAATTAAGTGTTACATTAATCTATATGAATTTAAAGTATGATCGTCCATAAAAAAATTACATAAAAATTACAAAATTACATACAATTAAAATTACACATCATCGTCCAAATATGTAAAAGCAAAGAAGAACATCATAATTATGATACCACACACAGTGATCGTCAACTTATAGGCTAAAATA
The DNA here is from genome assembly GCA_025490895.1 of Thaumatotibia leucotreta. Taxonomy (NCBI): domain Eukaryota; kingdom Metazoa; phylum Arthropoda; class Insecta; order Lepidoptera; family Tortricidae; genus Thaumatotibia; species Thaumatotibia leucotreta. Next base: position 12,677 of record JALPQI010012404.1, read on the forward strand.
AACTAATATAAAATAGGAATTAATGAGATAAATCATGTCAAACAATAGGACAGGCCTATATCTAGCGATGTACTGAAATAGGCTGATGGTGATGATATCGAGTGTGGCCTGGGGGCTACCTTGATACCAAGCGATTCAGTTTAGGTTCTGACCTGTCACTTTTTGACAGTTATTCTATGGGACTGACACATCGCGATTCAGATTAGGCGCTAAACTGAATCGCATTAATAGACCTGGTAGCAACAGCAATTAAACTAAAAATGTAAGTAGATTCTTTAATCCTTTAATGGCCTCCTTAGCTCAGTCGGTCGTAACCCTGCATGCGAAGATGGAGGTTTCGGGTTCGCATCCCGGACATGAAAATATTTCCTAGAGTGGTTCTAACACTTCTAACTGCATAGGTATATCTTCACAAAAATCCAGTAAGTACTTACTCTTAAGTATGTATGAAAGATTGTGTTAGAAGGGATCAAAATTGTATATTTCCGGTGAGGGCGTTCGTTTAAGCTAGAATGAAGCTATGGATTCCACTATTCGAATCCTGAGCGTAACTAGGGATTCAAGCGTTAATGCCCAAGACGAAATTAATTTTGATACCGTCGTGATGCATACTGCTTTTTACACCACCTATGATAAAATAAAATATTTAATATTTTTGCAAATAATCGATTCTAAAGAAATCTTCATCAATTATGAACGTACTGCTTATTTTCATATTTCATTGTGTTTTTTAGGCTGGCAATTGAAAGTCCTTGAACAGCTAGAGAAGTGCCATTTTGTTCCGGGAATATATACGTTCCGTATTCGAATAAGTGGTGTGAAAAGAATTTGATTATGTGAATCGAAAAAAAAATATATATGTACATAATTGAATGGCGAGACTATTACCTAATATTACACAAAGCCAAAGAAATGTAACTTTCGATGTATTAACAGTATTAACACATTCCGCGGGACCGAGGTCAATCGCTCGCTTGAAAGTAAAAGTGTGTGATGTGTCTGTTTAGTCTTACTTACGTATGTACATTTTGAGAGGTGTAATTTTTTTTAACTTCGGACATGATATATCGTATCATCATCATCATATCAGCCGAAAGACGTCCACTGCTGAACGTAGGCCTCCCCCAAAGATTGCCACAATGACAGATCCTGCGTCACCCGCGTCCAGCGATTCCAGCGTATACAGTGTGTTAATATCATGCAGGCTTTTATTGAAACCGAGGGTTGAGATTTGAGATGCAAAATTTTTGTCAAACCGTAAGCATTATTTGATTAAAAATTCTAATTTGAAAAGTATTTTTTTTAAAGTTCAGTGTGAAGCAATGTACTTCAAAAACTCATTATACAATGTGTATAGGTAATTAGGTACCTACACTACATGTTGTGACGTTTCATACTTTAGAGAAACGTTAAATTAACGCTCATGTTGTGAACTGCTAGCGACATCTAGTATGGAGTGGTGTGACTTAATCGGCGCTTATTTGTATTCCGGTAAAAATAAATGTTTTTTTCTCTGAAATAATTTGTTGCATGTAATAAAAACCATAATAATAGCAATAATTGTAACTAAAAATGTAGCTATGTGAATTAAAATGTTAAGGTTTCAAGTTTATGTTAAGTTGATGAAACCTCGTGCAGGGTCCGCCCGGATAGCTACCACCGTCTTACCCGTTAACCTGCCGCTAAATAGTAAAGTACTGTAGGTACTGTGTTCCGGTTTGAGGGTAAGATATCTGGTGTAATTACTGGCATAGAGGCAATCCATCTGAGTCCTCAGGGTAGGCAACGGTTAGGCGATTTTTTGGTCACTGTGTCCATGGGCCTCAGTTCCCGCTTTTCATTAGGTGGGCTGAGAGCTCAGGGTGCTAAAGCTTAATCATCAATCGTAAACGAAAGGCAGCTACCTGTCTTTGTCGCATTACTATGAAAGAGCGACAGAGAGGGAAAACTACTATACACTACTAAGCGTTAGCGATTGGCAACTTGGCTAAGCATGCAGTCTACCTTCGTCACATAAAAAAAGATTGTGTTCCAATAGTGCGTGATTATGAAATAATGCAAGTTTTTAGGTTTGTTTAGTTTTTGTTTTCTACTGACCAACGGTCCCTATTTCCCTATACCTATCACCACCCCAACTCTTCCCGCGGGTGTCGTAAGAGCCGACTAACGGATTGAAGTGTCACTGACAATTATTTGATTTGATTGATGATGGGCAGCAGCGTCATCATAGTGGTTACATTACTGCGATCGTCAATCCGCTTGACCAGCGTGGCGGTTATGGGCATTTACCTCCTAATGCGTCTATACGCATAATTAATAGGAGAAGCCTACGTCCAGCAGTGGACTGAGATAGGCTGATGATGATGATGAACGGTCCCTATATTAAGCTGTAGCCAGCCATCCATTTGGCAGCCGGTTGCCAATAAGGTGCATTTAGACCAAACGAGCATTCGCTCATTCTATACCCCACTCTACAAAATTCGTTCGTTACACAAAACGTGATTGTGGGGAATAGAATGAGCGAATGCTCGTTTGTTCTAAATGCACCTTAGCTGAAATTTTGTATACCTCCAATTGTAAGTCAGATAATCGATAGATTTGTAAGTCGGAGTCGGATAGTCGGACAATATTCGATGACAACAACGTATAAAGAGTAAAGTGCTGAATGTTTGTTGACAACCTCCGTAGCCTAGTGACTCTGCCTACGAAGCTGGAGGTCCGGGAGCTAGTGCGACATAATGTTGTATGAAAATCCTTGATTGCCCTAGGGCGTAATGACGCATCTACGGCGCGCATCGCCGTGGCGCATTGGCATACTAAACAGGTGTGATGAAAATAAGATAAAATAAATAACTGCAATGAAATATAATCTAATTTTTTTTTAATGTTCAATTCATTTTTGGGCCCTCCTGAAAAATTGTTAAGTATTTGGCGGTTACATCAATTTATACTATTTCATACTACAACCTGACGATAATGTTTCTTCATTTCCATATTAAATTAAGTTAATTTAATTTTATCGTCGTTCTTACATAACACTTGTGCAAATCGAGAAAAAGTTAAAGCACTTGTCACCAATAAAAAGCTACTCCAGGCTCATTAAATTCCATCACGTTCGTCAATAAACACGATACGGCAAAAATGCCATAACTTATTTTATTGGCGACTTAACTGCGAACGAGCGATAAAACATATCGGAAATGTTTTGTCGTAATGTTTAAGCCTCTTATTGTAGCTATAACGACAACTCTTTACTCTTTATTAGCGTTATAAGAATACAGCATTGTTGGAGAGAAAGGGGAACGCATCTTGGATGTTTTAAATTTTAAAGACCCAGGCCTACTGCCGCGAAAATCGAAATTCGTAAATTTCGAGGATTTTTCTCTGTCACTCAAACGAAAGGCGTCATTAGAGTGAGAGAGACAAAGACAAATCCTCGAAATTTATGAATTTAATTTTTCACGGTAGGTCTGCGGCTGAGGCCCTTCAGCGAACCACGAACGAAGTGTTGCGTCTCTTGAATTCGTACGTAAGTGTGACAGAGAAGCAACACTTCGTTCGAGGTTCGTGGTAGGGCCTCAGAGCTTCGCGGACTCACATTTGGAAATTCATACATAAGTGTGACAGAGAGGTAACATACCGAGCATGGTTCGTGGTAGGCCCACAGCACAGCAGCCGTACCATGAGTTGGAAAGTAAAGTATATATATAAAAGTATATCACATTTTTTGTATGGGGCTCCCATAAATACCTACCTATTTTATTTTACTTTTTAGTGTCTCTTGTTATAGCGTAGAGGCAGCAGAAATACAGCATCTGTGAAAATTTGGTGTTCACGACTCACTTGGCGACAGACGGACAGATAGCGAAACCTTAGTAATTAGGATCCCGCTTTACCCTTTGGGTAGGGAACCCTAAAAATGTTTGACGTTATAATAAAACTTGACGTGGGCTATGAGCAGTCACCGCTCTCAAATCCATTAGAAGAAAAGAAAAAATAATAATATGTCGTGAGACGCGAGTTTAAAAAAGGTTAGAGTTCCCGCGCGCCACCAAATAAAAAAAAAAAAAAACCGACTTCAACTGATTTCTCCAAGATCCCCTCATCACATCCTGACTTGGAGCCAACGGGACCAACCTGGTTTATTTTGAAGGCAGTTAAAAAAGGAATTATCGAAATAGGTTAGCGCGTGATATTAAGTTATTCGCCCATTTGTCTTGTTTGTTATATCTCATGGATTCCATTGTCAGGCCTGCTACCGCGAACATCGAAGTTCGCAAATTTCATTTTTCTCTGTCACTCTAATGACGCCTTCGTTGGAGTGACAGAGATAAATCTCCCAAATTTACGAACTTCGATGTTTGCGGTAGTAGGCCAGAACTGGACCAAATTAAAATGGGACCAATCAGAAAGCATCAGCTTTCAAATAAACAAAATAATCATCCAAATCGGTTCACCCAGTCGGAAGTTATGAAGTACCTAAAAAATATTAAAAATACACTGTCCATTGCGAACCTCCTCCTTTTTTTGAAGACGGTTGAAAAAACATGTTGACACCATAATAGTATGAGAAAATAGGCAATTTCCAATTTCACCTCTCGTAACCTCATGCATCCTCAAACCATTATGTTTGCATATTAATGGTTCTGGTGTCAGGAATTTAATAAATATTAGTAAGTATTTACATATTAATAAAAATTCTTAAGAGGACAGAAAACCCTGAGGGCCGATCCTGAGGGCAGATTGTCGTTAGATTTCAAAATTTTAGGTCACTGACGAACTAAATCAACCACAATCGGCTATTAAATAAGTACTACTGTTTATGATAAATAAGAGTAGGTAAAAAAATGGATACCTACATTTTACTTTCAATTTACATAAGTGCATGGGGCGTTTTCGGCGTTAACCAATTCGTTGCGTGTTCCATTTTCAAAAACTTTTATCTATGGCGGCGAATATTTTTTTCATGATATGCCAGGCGTGCCCCAAGGTGTGTTTAAACCAAAAGAGCATTCGCTGTTCTATCCCCCATTCTACGAAATCAACCAATCACGTTTTGTGTAACGATCGAATTTCGTAGAGTGGGGGGTTAGAACAGCGAATGCTCTTTTAGTTTGAACGCACCTATAGAATATCAGCGAACGTGTTTCACTATCTGTCAAAAACGTTAAATGCTATGGAAAGGCAGCCAATCAGCCATATATTATTTGTATACATTTTTTTTTATTCTAGAGTGAATTGGGACATACCTATACGTCCAGCAGTGGACTGAGAGAGGCTGTTGATGTCAATACTGATGATGATGTGATGTTAATATATAACTTAGGGTATATACTTAAGGGTTTGTCAGCCTCCATAGCCTAGTTGGTAGTGACCCAGCCTACGCAGCTGGAGGTTCCGGGTTCGAGTCCCGGCGAGGGCATTATTTGTGTATTTATTTATCACAAATATTTGTTCCTTGGTCATGGCTGTGTATGTATTTAAGTACCTATCTATATGTATCTATCTATTACATATATCGTCGTACCACATCACAAACCCTAATTCGGTGTTTCTATGCGATTTTGTTACGCGTTTTTTTTGTTCATTACCATCACCACCACCACTTTATTTACCGTTTTATAAAAGCAAACGAGACTATTATGCCAGAATAGCAGGCAAACATGCGTCTGTTACAAGATAATCGAAAATGACTCGACTAATTTACACGCAGTTCGTCAATAATTTGGGAATGGTAATGACTTGATTGTTGCGACTGAATAATCGCATAGAACTACCCAATTGAGCTTACCGTGGGACTAGGTTGATTTGTGTAAGATGTCCCAAGGTATTTATATATTTATTATTATTATTTATTTTATATAAGGAAAAAGGACCCATAGCCTCTTAAGACAGCCACTCCCTACACATACATCGATTTCGCAATATCATATATGTAGGTATTACCGAGGTAAGGCATCGGATGTTTCGCTCATAATTTTGATTATATACGCCTTCATGAAATTCCAATCACAACTTTCCATCTTACTCAATGGCTAGATATTAATTTCAAATGTTATACAGTCATTAAACTGTCAGGCACAATGTGAGTAAACGTGTCCAACTACTTAGTTACTGTGAAATATATACAGGGTGGGCCATTGAAATCGGTCAGTATGGGAAAATCTGAAACTATAAGACATACGAAAATTTGTTTTTAGGGACCATATCACCGATTTTGATAAAAAGAAAAACTGCATTCAGACATTTGAAAAAAAAAACCTGTACCCAGCTAGGGAATCGAACCCGGTTGTTTTGAAAAAATAAACATACACTATTTCTATTCAGACATCGTTTGTGTAGGTCTTAAGCAGTAAATGTCTCTAAGAAACATGATGTCTAAAATGAATGGAAATCATTGTTTTCACGTACTTAAATTTATTTTACTCGGTGTTTATTGTGTAAAATCATAAGAAAAAAAGTTTTTTTTTTCATATTTATCAACGAAGTTTTCCTTATTATCAAAATCAATGACATGTTTCCTAAGAACAAATCTCCGTATGTCTTATAGTTTCAGATTTTCCCATACTGACCGATTCGAATGGTCCACCCTGTATGTTTGATGACGTCATTGGTGTCGATAATCTTTGTTTCTTGAGGTCCAAGCAGCTGTCGACGGACTCTTCTGAGAGTTAGCTGGATGGCAGGTCGACATGACCGGAATAATGTACCTACAATCGACAACACAGCTGTGAATACAGACAAAGTGCCAGAAATATGTATACACACCTTTATGTCCAGCCAGGCAATAAAGTTCTGTTTACATATTTTTGGCACTTTGCCTGTGTTCACAGGTGTGTTGTCGATTGTACACGGCAAGCTTTAGGGTGCGGCTCCAGCTGTGCAAAATTGACCAATTACGTTCTTCAAATTCAAAATTCGAAACACCGTGATGTGGTTTCATTGGCCGAGCTCACACACTTCCGCTCCGCTCCGCGTCAGTGGAGCCGCACCCTTACGGTCCAACGAATAAATGCTCCCAGCATCCTTGGCATTAGCAATATCGCAATAGAAAAAAAGGCGGCAAATTCAAATGTTCTATGGACAACCTGCGTGAGGGTTTTTTTGAAATGACGTTCACTAGGGCTGCAGCACTGAGGCGTCAGGTCCAAAAACTTGTCTAAATTCTTAGAGCGCCTATAATTTCGTATTTATTTTTTTTGTATGAGTTAATAAAATTATATAAAAATACCTTCATCTTAATTCCTTTTTCTTTGCAGCTAGATAATTGTTTTTTATTAGCGGGACATTATGGCTAAGTGGCGCCAACCAGTGGCATATGTTTTCAAAAAAAACCCTCATATTATTTACTTTTTATTATTTCGCATTTCCGATTATCCTTGTTCGCCCTCAAGCAAAAAAAGGCTCTCATTACCCAGTACTATTTTGTTATACGCATACCAATAATAGGATGGTTATACAGGGTGTTCGTTTCGATTTGCAATAAATTAGACAGGTTACTTGGGCCATTAATAGAAATTGTCTGGTATATCGGCTTTTGGAAAATTGGATAAAAAATATGTTTTTTTTGTTTTCATACATAATAAATGAAATGGTAAGTGTGAGAGAACCTTAACAATAAAATAAAAGTTAATCTCGGGTGACTGACGGCACATGTCAAATTAAGTAGGTAACATTAGAATGTAATAAAGGTTGCAATACACATGTTCAGTGATTAAACTTATTTTTTTAATAACTCATTAACGGTAAGAGTTAAAACACTAGTTTCTTAGAGAAATTAATTAAATTTGACCTAAATAAGCTTCCCTTAAAGTTATAGCATATTATGAAGAAAAACACGCTGTATAGTACTAATGTAATTTTAAAATATAAAATTATTAATAGGAATAAGTATTAATGTAAATTGCAACACCCCTCAGGGTTCATGTAACTTATACTTATGTTATTGTTATTGTTCATGAATGCAAATAAATAAACAATATAATACTCAAGTCTGTAGAGCGTTTTAATGTATGCCAAAAACAAAAACGTCAAGTATCAAGTGTCAACGTCAGACTAGAATGACACGTGTTTCTTTATTTTGATACGTTCGTTGTCCTAACTTTAACATGCTTAAATAATTTACATATTATCACGAAAATCTACCTCACTAGTAAAATCACGGTAATATGTAATAAAATTGCATAACTTCAAGTCAAAGATAAGGCCGAAATGCCCCACGGAGCGTAGTGATAAGAAGAAATAAACAATATTGTTCGTCACTTACGTTTATCAGTTTAACAATCAAAGCGTAATTAGAATTGCTGATAAGATGAGTCGCTTGAATAATTGTGAGCCACTCGCGACTAAGACGTGGATTGTTTTCAGACATGGCGAGTGTAGTGACGAAAAACGTACATTTACTGACGCGAATCGCAAAAACTGTGTCCAATGGATCGAAAAGGTTGTCCTCACATTTTATTTATTATCCTGACAATGAAAAACCGGTGGAAGGTAAATAAATTGACTGTTGTAATAGTATTTTTTTAGGTTATGTACTTGTTTACTTTAAAATCTTTCTTTTTTCAAGTATGTTGTAATCATTTTGAAATGTACCTTATTATTATTTAATTAAGTTTAATTTGAATGGCACTGATATTACTTTCACACACAGATAATCCTTTTTTCAATTATGTGCCAGATCAGCATTCCAATCTAATCCCCAATCAAGTAAATAAACCTATTTCGTGTTTTAAATTAACAGAACAATATATCCGACTGCTGACATGATGTTTACTTTATTTCTGTGGCCCTAATGAAAAAAGGTGTAACTAGCTGGTTAAAGGTGTATCAATATGTGACATATGTATGCATTTTTGTTACAAGCCTCGGTGAGTTGTACCCTTTTTCACTAGGGCAACAGAATTGTTCTCTTATCTAATTAATTATAGAATTGTTCTTTATGCTAGCCACATATCAATAGCCAGGTCCACTCCACACACATTGCTGAAGGGAGTTTGGGCAGCCTCTGCCTAAAGTGTATTGTTCAATACTGGATTAATAGTATATCAAAACATGGGCCAAAAGTATCCAAAAATAGAGAAAGTTGGAAAACATTTGAGAAGGCTTTTACCACCCAGGGTGGTGCTTATGATGAAGATGAAGAAGTTTAAAAAAATTCAATAAAAAACTTTAAAGTGTACATTTTGACTAAGGAAGTGAAAGCTTATTATTAATATGTATCAAAACATTTGTCTTACAGGTGAGACTGTAAAGATGAATATGATGCAAGCCATCAACAATGCCATGGACATAACACTAAAACAGGACTCCTCGGCCGTGCTCTTTGGAGAGGATGTGGGCTTTGGTGGAGTCTTTCGGTGTGCGCTTGGCTTACAGGTAATTTGTAACGGGCTATATGGGCTGAATTTAGGATTAAGAATGATAAAAAAACAGTCAATATTTTCATATGAATGAAATATCAACATATCATGTTAGAGCGCGATTTCTTGATTGAACAAGTCTGTCTGTTTATTTATTTACTGCAAATGACCATTAAGACATAAATATATGTGGATATTTTTATCTACAAATATAAATAAACTACATATAGTAGTATAGTAATAGTGTATAATGTCTACTTATTCCACAATTGTTTTATGTGAAGCACTTTCTATATCTCCACTTTAATGAATTATAAAATGCAGATAAAATCAGTTTTGAATAATTATTATGAATATTGATGATGATGACACATATCATGATACACATGATATGTGTTGTGATGTGTGTCTGTTACCCTAGTAAAAAAAATATTTGTGTAAAATTGTCATAAAATGTTTATTTATAATATGTACTAACTTTTGCCCGCGGCTTCGCACGCGTAGATTTTGGACTTCTATGAAAAAAAATGTTTTCAACCGACTTCAAAAAAGAAGGAGCATTCGACCACATGTAGTTATATGCATGTTATATGTGTTTTTTTTTTCTCAGGAGATTCAAAAGTGGCCAAAATAACTTTTAATTTTGAGATATAAGTTTTTTTTGTTGTTTCAAAGACAATGGTTCAAGTATTTTCATTTCATCGACAAGTCATTCTGTCAAAGAATAGTTTCCGGTAAATTTAAATTAGTGAATTTTGAATGGTACTTGAGTTATTTTGTATTTAGGTTATAATGGAGGTTTTCCTTTACGGGTTCTTATTTTAGTTTGGTTTAAATTTAGTAATTTTTATTCCGCAGTTCTAAACTAACCCGGAACCTACTTGGATAGCTGTTCGCTTATGTGTGGGGTCACAGTTGTAACCTAACTCAAACCTATTTTCATAACCGTTCATTTCTGCGTGGGATCGCAATGGTCGCAGTTTTAACCTAACCTAAAACTACTTTGATAGCCGTTAGCTTATGTGTGGGGTCGCAGTTCTAACCTAGCCTACTTTAATAGCCGTTAGTCTGTGTGGAGTAGGAGTTCCAACCTAACAAAAACCTACTTTCAAAGCCGTTCGTTGCTATATGGGGTTACAGTCAAAACCTAACCTGAACCTCCTTTAATAGTCGTTCGTTTCTATGTGGGGCCGCAGTTCTAACCTAACCCTACTTTGATAGCCATTCGTTTCTGTGTGGGGTCGCCGTTCTTACCTTTCCTAAACCTAAGTAGAATCTTATCTTATAAAGGTGCATTCAGACAAAACGAACATTCGCTATTCTAACCCCCCACTCTACGAAATTCGATCGTTAAACAAAACGTGATTGGTTGATTTCGTAGAGCGGGGGATAGAACAGCGAATGCTCTTTTGGTCTGAATGCACCTCTACATTCGGTCTGAAGTCATTGAACAGCATATTAGTATGACATAATTTAATACTTAATTGCAAATAAACTACACGAATTAAAATTAGCAACGCAGGCATCATTTCCTGGGTGAATATCTAAGCGTTTCAACCGAGGAGGCACGGTACCTTATATTAGAAGTATAACATTGAGACGTTTAGAAACTTCGGCAAAAATTATGCCACCAAAATTAGGCGGTTGAAACGCTCAGATATTCACCCTCCTACAAAACAATAAAGGTGCGTTTAAACCAAAAGAGCATTTGCTGTTCTAGCGCCCGTTCTACGAAATCAACCAATCACGTTTTGTGTACCGATCGAATTTTGTAGAGTGGAAGGTTAGAACAGCGAATGCTCTTTTAGTTTGAACGCACCTTAATGTAATCCGCAACAGGCTTCGTCCTTTTCTCTTATGCTAGAATAGTCAAGCCAAAACATTTAAACCGGTGATGAGTCAGTCAATCAGGACCCCCACCACAGTGACTCGATAAACCATAGAAACGATGTGGGTAAGGCCGCGGATTTTGACGAATTCGGAGCTTAAAATTTGTCTTGCTCATAAAAAGAAACTGATAACGTCTAGAGAACTCTGATCAATTTTAAAATGTTCCCCTATGCTCAGTTACATATAATCAAATGAAATAGCTAATTTAGCTCTTTATTTAAAATTAATAAATAAATATTTCTGCCAAAAACGTAACGAAAGTCGAGTAATTTTTTCGACTACGAGTACTTAAAAACTTTTTTTTATATATTATTAGACTTGTCAGCATTAAATGTTTGTTTTTAAACCAAATTATGATGATAAACGATTGCTTCGTTCATTAAGGACTTATGTTATGTGAACAATTTTACTGTTTTCTTTCCCTTTACTTTTTGGGTCACCAATTCCAAACTTACGTTACGATACTTTCGTAACGCTTTTTTAAGATCATATTTAAGCCAATGTTGGTAGAAATTTGTTTATCGACACTAGCAACTCTTATTCTAGTAGGGCGACACCCATAAGCACACTCACTCCCATTAATTCGTTAACAAATGGTTGTCACAGTGCACGCGGCGAAAGTTTTAGCAAAAAACGTCTAAACTCGTAGTGTGATTTTCACGGTAATTAATGATTATTATTAAACGGCTGTTTTTTCATACGAAAGGGTTTAGTTTTAAACGTCAGTAGCATGTACTATTATGTTCAGATTGCAATTATTTACCAAGATAATTAACCTTTTTTCAAATATACGTTACACTTGTGTTACGAATACGTTACATTTTTACAAAACGTAACGTATTTTTTATGTTACGTAACGTAAATATGTGGTAAAGGGAAGGACACAGAAATTTACTAATTTAAATGAGTTTTATTAGATTTTGAATGACAGCATACTGTTACGAGTGTTTGCGAAACAAATCAAATTATTTTGTTATTTAGGTATTTTGATTTGCGTTTTTAGAAGTAATCAGCTTTTTCCAGTGGGTAATTTTACTCCCCTTGGGCTAATGAAATACAGTATAATTATTAACGCGTTTATTAGTGTTAATTAATAACAGTTATTTTCCATTTAAGCATTTATCGTGATTTATTTTAGTTTATTTAGTTCCAAAGATTATGGCATTAAAACATTTGTAAATACTGTTAATTTAAGTAATTACTAAGTATGAGAAATTACATTATATGGGTTGATTATTATGATTGATTAAAACAAGTATTTAGCGATAAAAATATGTTTTTTTTACGACCTTTATTTAATCAGAGTTCATACCAGTATGAGCTGAGCTTTATGGTAACGTAACGTATTTTTTTTATGTTATGTCTGTGTCACATTCGTCAAAATCCGCGGCCTTACCCATATCCATGATGTTTTTTACTGTTTAACCATTTCACCACTTTCTGAGGTTGAATTCGCAAAAAACCTAAAACACGTCTTTATTCTTTTATGTTTAGGAATACTCCTGTAAAGTTTCGGATAAAATAGTTGAAATAATCAAGTTTTCCCATACAAACTCTGGACCCCCATCATTGCAGCACCCCTTAGGGTATGGATTTTGACTTAATTTTTTTAAACCACCCCTACACCCTTAAAGGAACCTACCTACGTGCTAAATTTGGAATCTCTAGAACCAGAAGTAAACAGAAATAATTAACCTTTGTTTGTTTGTTTTTCGAAAAATTTAAACAAAGGTTAATTATTTATGTTCTCATTTAATTTACAGAATACTCCTGCGAAGTTTCGGATGGAATAGTCCAACTAATCTTGTTTCGCCATACAAACTTTGGAGCCCCATTTCAACCCTTTAGGAGGTGAATTTTGAAAAATCCTGAAATGACTTTTCTTAGATTTTTATTCTAAATTAGTTTACGCAATATGAAATTTCTTAATCTAAAACTAAACTTTTTTTCATACAAACTTTCAACCAAATTTTTACCCCCTTAGGAGCCTTTTTTTTTTTAAATACAAGTACACGAGGTAAAAATACTCGTATGTAACATGGTATTATGTACATAAGTACCTACATCTTCATTGGCAAGAACACTTCTATGAATTTTTGAATTAAATAGCCCAACGAATCTGGTTCCTCTTTACAAACTTTAACCTTCCATTTAACCCCCATAGGGTGTGAATTTTCAAAAAACCTGAAACACGTATTAACTCATTTATTGTTAAAAACATTCATGTGAAGTTTCGAATAAAATAGCCCAACTTATCTTATTTCCCCATACAAACTTTAACCCTCCATTTAACCCCCATAGGGAATGAATTTTCAAAAAACCTGAAACACGTTTTAACTTATTTATTGTTAAAAACATTCATGTGAAGTTTCGAATAAAATAGCCCAACTAATCTTATTTGCCCATACAAACTTTAACCCTCCATTTAACCCCCATAGCGAATGAATTTTCAAAAAACCTGAAACACGTGTTAACTTATTTATTGTTAAAAACATTCATGTGAGGTTTCAAATAAAATAGCACAACTAATCTTGTTTCCCCATACAAACTTTAACCCCCCATTTAACCCCTTTAAAAGATGAATTTTCAAAAATCCGTTCTTAGTGCGCCTCTAGACATTATAAAGGATCTACATGCCAAGTTTGAACTCTCTAGGACCAGCGGTTTGGGCTGTACGTTGATTTAAGTCAGTCAGTCAGTCAGTCAGTCAGTCAGTCAGGACATTGCCGCTTATATATATAGATAATATATGTTTCTATTATTTAAAGGAGAAATACGGAAAGGATCGAGTTTTCAACACACCCCTATGCGAGCAGGGCATAGCGGGGTTTGCTATCGGGCTAGCAACTGCTGGGGCCACCGCTATAGCTGAGATACAGTTCGCTGATTATATCTTTCCTGCTTTTGATCAGGTAAATCACTATATATTTTATTATTATTATTATTTCTTGTAATTCAGGCAGACAGTTAAGACAACTGATGGTTCCTGTATCCAATGCCTCTTGGTGCGACCAAGAGGCATTGGATTTTCAAGATATATTTTTGGACATGTGCTTATCCAATCTGTTTTTGAATTGGTTGATGCTGAGAGCTGAAACTACATCCTCCGGGAGTTTGTTCCAAGTATTGCCCACTCTGTTACTCAAGAAGTGTCTGTGTGGGTTGCTGTATGACCTGCGAGCGAGCAATACCTATTTATTTTAAATTGTGATTTCTTTTAGAGCATTGAGAAGTCTCTAATCTAATATCACTAGTAATTACCAATAACCAACTGTTGTTTCAGCTAGTAAACGAAGCAGCGAAGGCTCGCTACCGATCAGGGGGCCAGTTCGACTGTGGCGGCCTCACCGTGCGCGCGCCGTGTGCCGCCGTCGGCCACGGGGGCCTCTACCATTCACAGAGCCCCGAGGCGTTCTTCTCACACGCGGCAGGCCTCCGGGTTAGTCTGTCTTGTATATATTATTGTATCTGTGCGCCGCCGTCGGCCACGGGGGCCTCTACCATTCACAGAGCCCCGAGGCGTTCTTCTCACACGCGGCAGGACTACGGGTTAGTCTGTCTTGTATATATTATTGTATCTGTGCGCCGCCGTCGGCCACGGGGGCCTCTACCATTCACAGAGCCCCGAGGCGTTCTTCTCACACGCGGCAGGACTACGGGTTAGTCTTTTTAATAATAATAATAACTTTATTTCGGACTCAGTACAATCCATAGTTTGTTAGTACAGCTTAATCTATGTTAGTGACTTACATTAATGTTATAACTATATACAATAAATACTACCTACTTAAATTTCAAATTGGGCTATGCCCTTAAGTTGACTTGCCCAAAACTTTTTAGGGTTCCGTAAAGTAAAGTAAGAACTCTTATCCCCTCGTGTGTCGCGAATTTTTTTTTCTAAGTTTCCTTGTCACTGCTCAGTGCTTAGACATCCGAAGGTGTGTGCCGGCGGAAGACTACGCTTTGCCGTGGGGGAAGGCTCAGTTATTTAGAGAAGGTAGTGTAGCTATACTCTGGTGATTCAGCTTGACAGCAGATTCCAAGTTTCTATGGGCAGTCAACTCTTCACGCCTACATTTTGTGAATTTGCCTCCTTTTTAGGGTTCCGTAGTAAACTAGGAACTCTTATCCCCTCGTGTGTCGCAAATATTTTTTTCTTATAGTTTCATAGTCACTAATCAGTCTAAACATCCGAAGGTTTAAATGTGCCGGCGCAAGACTACGCTTTGCTGTTAGGGAAGGCTCAGTTATTTAGAGAAGGTAGTGTAGCTATACTCTGGCTAATCAGCTTGTCAGCAGAAATAGACAGTAGATTCCAAGTTTCTATGGGCAGTCAACTCTTCACGGCTACATTTTATGAATTTGCCTCCTTTTTAGGGTTCCGTAGTAAACTAGGAACTCTTATCCCCTCGTGTGTCGCAAATATTTTTTTCTTATAGTTTCATAGTCACTAATCAGTCTAAACATCCGAAGGTTTAAATGTGCCGGTGCAAGACTACGCTTTGCTGTTAGGGAAGGCTCAGTTATTTAGAGAAGGTAGTGTAGCTATACTCTGGCTAATCAGGTTGTCAGCAGAAATAGACAGTAGATTCCAAGTTTCTATGGGCAGTCAACTCTTCACGGCTACATTTTATGAATTTGCCTTCTTTTTAGGGTTCCATAGTAAACTAGGACACTTATATCTGCCGGCGGAAGACTCCGCTTTACCGTGGGGAAGGCTCAGTTATTTAGAGAAGGTAGTGTAGCTATACTCTGGCGATTCAGCTTGTCAGCAGAAATAGACAGCAGTTTCCAAGTTTCTATGGGCAGTCAACTCTTCACGCCTACGTTTTATGAATTTGCCTCCTTTTTAGGGTTCCGTAGTAAACTAGGAACCCTTATAGTTTCGACATGTCCGTCTGTCTGTTCTCAGCATAGCTCAATGGTCGTTAGTACTAGAAATTTACAATTTAGTGCAGGTATACACATTAATCAGAGATGTAACGGATGTGTTTTAACGGAAGCGGAAACAGAAGCAGAAGTTTTACGGAAGCAGAACCGAAAACAACTGGAACCAGAAGCGGAGCTTGAGTGAGAGCTAAGTAGACGAGATGTTAAGGGTAGGTAGAGAGATGGCAGCAAGCGGACCGGAGAAATGAGCGAATGACAGATATAAACCTGTTGGTTTTGGATGTACGCTGTTCATTTCCCACCGTTTTAAAGATAACAGAACCAAAACAGAAGCGGATGTGTAAAACAAAACAAAAGTTCCGCAGAAACAGAAGCGGAAGCAGAACTCCGTTACAACCCTAATATTAATCAAATTGACAAAGTGGTAGATTTTTTAAAATTTAAATTTAATGGAACTACGTTGTTTTCATATTCATTTATTTATTCATGCTATCATAACTTCATATAAAATACATGTCAGATATCATACCCTGTAAGGGCACAGCAAATAATTATAACCTTAAAACTAGTCTTAACTACAACCTGGATTTGTGTAAGGTGTCCCAAGATATTTATTATTTTTATTATTGGTTAGCCATAGCTTTTGCAAATGGAGCTTTACAACTTACACTAATTTAAAAACGTATTGCGAAAACCACAAATCAAATTATTTATTAACTAAATATTTTAATTTGTACTTTTTATTTTTCCCCAGTGGTCACACTACTTAATACTATAATTACTATATAAATTATAAATATTAGGTGTCATATACCAAAGAAAAACGACCAAGATCACCTAACGTCCGAGGTGGGGATCGAACCCACGTGCAGGCATCAGCCGCGAAAGCTGAGTACTTGGGTTCGATCCCCACCTCGGACGTTAGGTGATCTCGATCGTTTTTCTTTGGTATATGACATCTAATATTTATAATTTATTACGCACAAATTTATTGAACACGTCCTACAACGGCATACAGGGTGTAATCGATAAGTGTTTACAGGCCATATTTCCGTAAATATGGGAGATATCAGAAAAAATTTAACTGATATCAAAAGTGCATTACCCAACGAGTAAATTTACACTAATAACTTATTTCAAATAAAATCAGAAATATCTCAATTATTAACTTTAAATCCTTCCATACATTTAGTACGTAAGCGTTCATTCAAAGACTAGACTTACGCTTGGAGACCTTATACATCTCCAAACGTGCATTATATAATGTTATTATTATATACCTATTCGGAGAGAAACCTTTACTTCTCTATAAATTATTACTTATAAATGTTCTGACTTTTTAGAGACTTTACATCTCTTGTTATTATTATTCTTGTTAAAAATAATTCCCGCCAAGTTTCTTACCGGTTCTTCTTGGGTCAGCGGTGTAGGGTTCGAACCGGAAGTAGTTTCAATACCTAGACGATTCAAAAGAGTTTGTTGCTATTCCAATTTGAATAAAGAATTATTTGACTTTGACTTTGACTTTAGATTAATACGAATATTTTTTCATTTAAGAATTAATATTAGATTAATTATTTCATAAACGGTAGTATTTATTATTTTATTACAATGTATTTGTACAAATCTCTAACAGTTTTATCTCTTACGACACCCGACATTCTTTAAGGCTGTAAGTCGTCATACTAAATGTATGGGAGCGTTTTAAGTTAGTATTTTTAATATTACTTCATCTATTTTGAAAAAGTTATTAATGTAATTTTACGTTGGGTAACGTACTTTCGATATCAGTTACAAGTTTTCTGATATCTCTCATATTTACGGAATTATGGCCTGTAAACACTTATCCAAGGTCCACATCTATGCTGAATGGATTGAATCTTTGTTATCCGAGCCATAACTCTGCTCACTTAAAAAAAAGTATACTGTACATGTCCGTAAAAGTTTTCAACCATCTACCTAAAGAATTGAAATCACTAAATTACATTGAATTTTAAAATCAATTATTCAAATGGTGTTTAAATAAATCGTACTATGACATTAATGAACATTTTCAAAATAATAATACTATATGATATGCGCACTATACTTGACATCAATTTATTTACAAACTTTAAATTACTATTCCATCAAATTTTCCTGTTTTATTCCTGTTCTGTATCTATTTTCTGCTCTGATTTCTTATAGCATGACATTGACATTTCCTTTTATTTATTTATTATAATTTTATTGTTTCTTTACTTTTGTTTTTATATAAATTTGACTTTACATAAATTACTTTACTGCTAGAAACTAGAAATTAAAATTCAATGACATGCCATTAGAATCATAATTTATATTGTACGCCATATAATGGTTGATTGTGACGATCGGTACCTACCACCTACTAATGACTGTAACCTTATAATTATTACTCACATTCAAACAATAAACTATTTGTATTTGTTAAACGGTTTTTATTAACTTCACCGCGTATCAACTGTCGTCGATGCTTCAAATCTTGTGATCGATTTTTCGACCACTTCTACTGTACCGACATCAATAAAATTTGGAACTCTTATCAAGTCCCCATGACAATGCAATATTATAATATTTGTATCCTTGTATCCTCAAAGCCTGATGCTGCAGACGTACTGCTTACCTTAACCGAGAGTGTTAGACACGTGAAAATGAAAGTATAGCATGTTTGGCATAATCAAATACTAACAGCCTGATCTTGACTTCCAACTCCTCACTCCTGATGCTGCAGTACTGCCCACAATAACCGCAAGGTTTATCTTTTATCGATATCTTGATTGTAAAGAAGTTCTTTAGATATTAAGTAGAAACATACGAATTTAATACTAACGTCCAACTCCTCAAATCTGATACTCCAGTGTTACTGCCTTGCCTACCACAACCGCTAGGTTTAGCGATATGTAGATTTTGAAGTACTGCTTTAGATATTTGGTAGAAACATACGGATTTCATTATCATCATCATCATCATCATATCAGCCGAAAAACGTTCACTGGTGAATATAAGCCTCCCCCAAAGATTGCCACAAGATGGGTAAAAATATATACATGGAATAGACTGACAGCGTGAGTAGTTCGCGTAGGGCGAGATGTTGGGTCCAGCTGATAGACTAACAGCGTGAGTGGTTCTCGTAGGGCAGGCCGTCGGACCTGTGACCCTCCAGCTGATAAACTGACAGCGTGAGTGGATCGCGTAGGGCGAGCCGTCGGGCCTGCGGCCCTCCAGCTGATAGATTGACAGCGTGAGTGGAAAGCGTAGGGCGAGCGACGGCTCGCCCTACGCTCGGCCCGGCGGGGCCTACGGCCCTCTAGCTGATAGAGTGACAGCGTGAGTGGATAGCGTAGGGTGAGCCGTCGGGCCTGCCACCCTCCAGCTGATAAAGTGACAGCGTGAGTGGGTCGCGTAGGGTGAGCCGTCGGGCCTGCGGCCCTCCAGCTGATAGATTTACAGCGTGAGTGGGTCGCGTAGGGTGAGCCGTCGGGCTTGCGGCCCTCCGGCTGATAAAGTGACGGCGTGAGTGGATCGCATAGGGCGTGCCGTCGGGCCTGCGGCCCTCCAGCTGATAGAGTGACAGCGTGAGTGGGTCGCGTAGGGTGAGCCGTCGGGCCTACGGCCCTCCAGCTGATAGAGTGACAGCGTGAGTGGGTCGCGTAGGGTGAGCCGTCGGGCCTGCGGCCCTCCAGCTGATAAAGTGACAGCGTGAGTGGGTCGCGTAGGGCGAGCAGTCGGGCCTGCGGCCCTCCAGCTGATAAAGTGACAGCGTAAGTTGATCGCATAGGATGAGCCGTCGAGCCTGCGGCCCTCCAGCTGATAGAGTGACAGCTTGAGTGGGTCATGTAGGGTGAGCTGTCGGGCTTGCGGCCCTCCAGCTGATAGATTTACAGCGCGAGTGGGTCGCGTAGATAGAGCCGTCGGGCCTGCGGCCCTCCAGCTGATAGAGTGACAGCGTGAGTGGATCGCGTAGGGTGAGCCGTCGGGCCCGCGGCCCTCCAGCTGATAGAGTGACAGCGTGAGTGGATCGCGTAGGGTGAGCCGTCGGGCCTGCGGCCCTCCAGCTGATAGAGTGGCGGCATGAGTGGGTCGCGTAGGGTGAGCCGTCGGGACTGCGGCGCTCCAGCTGATAGAGTGACAGCGTGAGTGGGTCGCGTAGGGCGAGCTGTCGAGCCTCCGGCCCTCCGGCTGATAGACTCGCAGCGTGAGTGACTCGTGTAGGACGTGCCGTTGGACCTGCAGTCATCCGGTTGATAAGACTGAGAGTATGAGTATACCCCTCGGGTTTGCGTAGGGCGTGCCGTCGGGCCTGCGACCCTCCAGTTGATAGGCAGAGAGTGTGACTTCCTCCGGTTCACGTAGTGCGTGCCATAGTGCCGTCGAGCCTATGGCCCTCTGGGTGACAGACTGCATGGATTGACCCTATGGGCCCTCGGTTCGCGTCGGACTTTCCGTTAAACCTGCGGTCCTCCGGTTGGTCGACTCAAAGTATGAGTTGTTTATATTTTATAGTCTCGAAATTCGACTTGTATTTTGTGTAACAATATAAAAATTTAAACTTGATTTTCTCAATAAACCAAATTGCTTGATAATAATATATTCCTTATTGTCAGATCTCTGTTATCTAAGGTATTGTATGAATAACACGTCCATTTGAGACACTTCGAGCATTCAAGCTGACATTTTTTTAGTGTCGGATTTCTAAAAATATCTATTCAGCAGGGATTCCCCTCTCATTACACATAAAATAATGTCCATTCCGTTTACATATGTGTCATAATAAGTATGTATAGTATCGGAAATTAACTTATTTAACAATTGCACTAAAAACTTAAAAATAAAATAAGTAAAAAAAGTTTTAAGTTAAACTGTTTTTATTGCACCAAAAACTAGAAAATAAAAATTAGTTGTAACTAATCGTAGATGCTACTTTCTGTAGATTAGTCACGTGAAACTATTATCACTGTAGTCTTCCCAAGTCGGATGCTGAAAGCCACGTTTAGCCTCTATGTCAGTGGATTAAGCGTTACCTAATCGGAAACTTTTACCAAACTAAAATAAAAACGTGGGGCGTTATTATAAAGAAACATACAAGTTCAAAACATGTAATTGTAGCTTTAATTTTGCAATTAATCATCCATCTGTTCCAACACTTCTACAGAGGTAAATATCTTTTATCAAGGCCAGACCGAAACTTATTACACTATTGAAATCTGATTTCTATGTGTGTTCTTAAATAACTAGTGACTTAACCACAATTGCGTACGCCCCACGTTTTTATTTCAGTTTGGTAAAAGTTTCCGATTAGGTAACGCTTAATCCACTGACATAGAGGCTAAACGTGGCTTTCAGCATCCGACTTGGGAAGACTACAGTGATAATAGTTTCACGTGACTAATCTACAGAAAGTAGCATCTACGGTTAGTTACAACTAATTTTTATTTTCTAGTTTTTGGTGCAATAAAAACAGTTTAACTTAAAACTTTTTTTACTTATTTTATATCGATTACCTACACCCGTATCTATATCTCTTCAGGTGGTAGTTCCCCGCGGCCCCATAGCCGCGAAGGGTCTCCTCCTCTCCTGCCTGCGCTCTCGCGACCCCTGCGTGTTCCTGGAGCCCAAGATCTTATACCGCTCCGCTACCGAGGACGTGCCGGCCCAGGACTACACTTTACCGTTGGGGAAGGCGCAGTTACTTAGAGAAGGTACTGTAACTAGTAGAAGTAACATGTTTCAGCTTTCTTATTCCGTTTGAGCCCAAGATCTTATACCGCTCCGCTACTTAGATGTGCCGGCCGAGGACTACACTTTACCGCTGGGGAAGGCGCAGTTACTTAGAGAAGGTAGTGTAACTAGTAGAAGTAACGTGTTTCAGCTTTCTTATTCCGTTTGAGCGCAGTTACTTAGAGAAGGTAGTGTAACTAGTAGAAGTAACATGTTTCCGCTTTCTTATTCCGTTTGAGCCCAAGATCTTATACAGCTCCGTTATTTAGATGTGCCCGTGGAAGACTACACTTTACCGCTGGGGAAGGCGCAGTTACTTAGAGAAGGTAGTGTAACTAGTAGAAGTAACATGTTTCAGCTTTCTTATTCCGTTGGAGCCCAAGATTTTATACCGCTCCGCTACTTAGATGTACCCGTGGAAGACTACACTTTACCGCTGGGGAAGGCGCAGTTACTTAGAGAAGGTAGTGTAACTAGTAGAAGTAACATGTTTCCGCTTTCTTATTCCGTTTGAGCCCAAGATCTTATACCGCTCCGCTACTTAGATGTGCCCGTGGAAGACTACACTTTACCGCTGGGGAAGGCGCAGTTACTTAGAGAAGGTAGTATAACTAGTAGAAGTAACATGTTTCCGCTTTCTTATTCTGTTTGAGCCCAAGATATTATACCGCTCCGGTACTTAGATGTGCCCCTGGAAGACTACACTTTACCGCTGGGAAAGGCGCAGTTACTTAGAGAAGGTA
>JALPQI010012405.1:0-37163 GCA_025490895.1 Thaumatotibia leucotreta
TATTCCTGTGGCTAAAAGAAGCAAAAAATGTTAGGAGTTATGGTCAAATATGAAAAAAAAATTGATTTGTTTTATTTTGTATTTCAAATGCCTCACTACATAAAGTGTTTTATTAATAAAACTATCGCAAAAAATAATTCTTTTTTACATGTGCCAGGTAATTAAAGATTTTTTTTTGGCAATTTGATGTCTGTCAATTAAATGTGACAAGACTAAAACAACACACTACAAAATCGTTACCTAAAATGCGTTTATCATTACTTCATTACGTAAGGGTCAAAAACTGTTTTTTGGACTGTCGGACAAAAACGGTCAAAAATTCTGATACTTATCAGTTAACTAGCAACCCATCCCAGCTTTGACATTAGCGATTAGCAGCATGCAGTTAGCTTCAAGCCTGGAGCCCTACCGCGACCTACGAATGAAGTGTTGCCTCCCTGCCGCACTTACGTACAAATTCATAAGTGCGAGAGAGAGGTAACACTTCGTTCGTGGTTCTCGGTAAGTATTGCTTCCCTGCCGCACTTACGAACAAAGTCATAAGTGCGAGAGAGAGGCACTTCCTTCGTTCGCGGTAGCCTCTGGACTGTAGAGACTATGTGGGAAGTGAACTAACAAACAAAATCTACGCCTTATCTCGACTGAAAAGTACATACATAAGCAAGTACACTTGCCTTAAAATTCGTACTAATTAGTACAATACCCAGTTCGAAAAAAGACGTAATCTTATTACTGTAATATAATCAAAAACTCCGAGTTTTCAACTAGATTATGCACCTGCACATTCTCTCTCTACATTTCATTCAATTTCCCACCTTATTCTCATGCATTAAGGTACAGGTGAAATTTTGAGCTATCGCTACCCCAATATTATACGGTTATATGATACATTTTCGTGATAGTTACATATGGACTAAGCGTCAGTGTGACAAAGTACAGATTTCAAGTAGATAAAAATGTTAGATAGAACCTTGTCACATTGGGGCAGCGATGTGGTTACCGCGGGAGTAACTCGCATACCAACTCGAACGTCTACTTGCCGGTTTGAATTTGCAATTGCTGTTTGATTTGAATATCCAGGTATCAGTTAAATTACTTGCCTAACTCTGGGTCAAAGGGTTAAATCATCATGCCTGCCAACGTCTGTTATTGGACAAAGGAAGTTTCTAAGAACGTTGCAATGCTTTATAGTTTATATTAGTTTATCTGACTTGGCTGTTGATCTGATATTTTATTCAAAGGACCAATTAAAAAAAAAACATTTACGGGACTGCTATACCACCTATACTCAGTAGAATCCAATAAAAAAAGAACAAATATGGCTGATTTTCTATAGCATTCGACGTCTTTAACACATAATCGTTAAACATGTTCGCAGATATAGGGTGAAGACACATTTATCAGCATGCGTACGCATTTTGTCTATAGAAAATGTCAGTGTAGTATGGGACCGCGTCCAGCTTTCCGCACGCGTACGCATGCTTACACGTTTCATGCTAAACAGCCAATTTTATTAGACAACATGCGTACGCATGCTGATAAATGTGTCTTCACCCATATTTTTACGTTGATACTAAGTAATAAGTAAATATCAATTATTATAACTAAAATTATGTGAACTCAAGGTTTAATGTTTTAAGTTGAAAATAAAATCGAGATTGGGTTATAAAAGTGGGTGATATTAATCACTGATTATGGAATAATGCAAGTTTTTAGGTTTGTTTACTTTTTTTTTCTACTGTCGTATGGTATACATATACAGTATGTTACTATGACCCGGGCTTTTACGAAAATGAGTAATAATATGCATTACAAGCAATCATTTTCAAATATTAACATTTGACAAATATTTAATTGACAGTTTAATTAAGTTTATTTCCTCCGAACGATCAATGCAACGCATGTACTGTTTAGTTCTCAAACGTTGCGAATGGCCGCGATCCGTCATTGTTAAGTGCAAATTAACGATTCATTTTAAAGTACATTGCTTCTCAATTAACTTTTCTAAGAAAGTTAATTAGTTTTGATATTTTAATCAAATAATGCTCTCGGGTTGGTTATAAGTAGGGCCCGTAATTTTCAAGCCGATGACATCAATCAGATATTATTTATTTCACGAATAAATATACCACTTTTGAAGTCATTTGTACATGATTAAAATGATTGACGACTAATGATTAATATTTAACGATAAAACTATTTGGGATGATCCTAAATGGATCGTGACGTCAAATTGATATCATTGGCATGAAAATTCCGGACCCTGGTTATTATAAGCATCGCATTCCTCGGTTTCAATAAAAGCCTAGATCATGGTAACACACTGTATTAGAAAACGCACAACACAGATCACCGAACAAGTCGAAGTCGCAGGCACAGCTAGTATAAATAATAAAACTACTACCAACAAAAATCACTTTGACACCGACTTGCGATTGTCATCACGTTCTCATAGTTCCAAGACTTCCAAGTTCTGGCTTATAAGGCGGGGCACATCCGACTCGGCAAATCGCGTTATAGTTGGCGGAACTTATAATTATTTTTGTCAACTTAAATGAGACAGGAGCTGGGTTTATTGAAATGGTGTTAGGATTTTGAACTGGGATATTTTTTACTTTGTTCTGTTGTCATAGTGCCTATAAAAAAGAATGCTAGATGTAGGTAATAATATACCGGGTGTCACAAGATTATGGGACATGAAGGGAAAGTACCTTAAATATCGTAGATAGGATATTTCTATTAGATAGGATAATAACTGAATTCAAAAAATATCTAGCTTTTTCTAGGCATCGAACCTTTAATACTTACGAAACCTTATTTTTCGTAATTTTAGGAAATCATTCGAAAGAATTGATAAAAAATAACAATTTTTCTTAAGAAACATAGTATCTAAAACTGAAAGAATAACCAAAAATGTACGGAACAAAATTCGAAAAAAAAAATTGTAGTTGGTTCAATTTCGGGGTGAATTTTATGAAAAACTTTGAATGCATTTTTATTTGCCTTTAAAAATAACAAAGTCTTCTTTCAGCAAAACATTCTAGGTATCTAAGATATTTAAGGTAGGTACTATCCCTTCATGTCCCATAGTCATGGGACGCGCTGTATATCGTTTCATTTTAACGAAGACGCGTAATGTCATATCAATCCAGCCTAGCTCAGATACCATTCTGCAATCGCAAACAATAAGCGATAAATGTATGAAAACACATGAAAATGACAGATTTGAACGATAAGTCACAAGATCATTTCCATACATTGTGTCTTACTCAAATAAAATTTGGGAAGAAAAAGTAATCTTATTTTAACGAAACAATGTACAAATTTGCCCTGATCCTGATAAGGAGTTGACATAATTATTTCTGTGGGCCCTTCAGGTGACACTTGAACAAAAATAGTATAGCTCTAACGAACAAACAAATTATTATACAAAAGTTTGTTTAGAAACAATTTTATTGAAAATCGAATCTAATACGATTTTAATTGAACAGAAGCTTTTAGTTCATGCCCCAAACTTAAGAAACATTTTACAATCAAATCAGCCTATATATTTTAGCCGTAGCGTAGATAACTTTAAAGAAACTACAGATGACGTTTATTCAATACAGAATTCATAGATACCAAACCGCGGAAAAAAAAATAACCCAAATAACCAAAAGTCACTAAGTAACAAATGCCTACTTGAAAATAAAGCTCGTATCTCAGTTCGTCTTCAATACAGACATATGACGTTGCTAAGAGTGGTGACAGTTTTTAGGGTTCCGTAGTAAACTAGGAACCCTTCT
Source organism: Thaumatotibia leucotreta (assembly GCA_025490895.1). NCBI lineage: Eukaryota > Metazoa > Arthropoda > Insecta > Lepidoptera > Tortricidae > Thaumatotibia > Thaumatotibia leucotreta. The sequence continues at coordinate 3,786 of JALPQI010012405.1, forward strand.
AGTTTCGCCATATCTGTCTGCCTTGTTTTTCAAATACCTATTTAATTTTAGTTTCATGGCGCATTGGTGTTATGCTGTTATGTTGTGTAAACTTTTGATTTAATAAATAAAATTATCGTGAGGTGTAATGACTTTTTCTCAAACTTTGAAATGAAATGTTTACATGTACCGTACCTCAAATCAATCAAGGAAGTACTTAGTTTCGGGTTCTACGAGCGAACTATGATTTAATTTAAAGGAATTTCAAACAAAATGTCAGGCCTTAGCCTGCAAAGCCCCTTTCTTTTGTTTTTAAACGTCAAAGTATAAAGACTTGACATGAAACTGATTAGTAACATTCATTTTTCTTTCATTAGAAGTTTGAAAAAAAACACTATATAAGCTTCAGCCGGGAAAAGGCTTGCAAGCCTCATAGGTATATCCGATTATATTTTCGGCCTGCAAGACCTTAATTCCCGGCTTTTACAGTTATGTACTACTAAGCGATTAACCATCGTATAGTAACCGATAAACAAATTGAACTAATGAACCCCCAGACAATCTCGATCTTGCAGGTCAGATAATTTGTACAGGGTGGATTTATTTCTCTTTTTTGTTTTTAAATAGCAATAATTCTTCTGTAATCGCCGTTGGTTGCCATCCGTCTCGATAACGGCTCCCTCTGCGCGGGTTTTATTTACTTCATAGGTACTTTTAACTGCTGAGGTTAGTTTTTAAGCTCATAAATAAATATCTTGGGATATCTTACACAAATCGACCTAGTCACACGGTAAGCTCAATTAAGACTTGTGATATGGGTACCAGGCGACGATATATATGTATAATAGAGAGATATATATATATATATATATATATATATATATATATATATATATATAGATACTTAAATACATACGCAGCCATGACCAAGGAACAAATATTTGTGATAAATTAATACACAAATAATGCCCTCGCCGGGATTCGAACCCGGAACCTCCAGCTTCGTAGGCAGGGTCACTACCAACTAGGCTACGGAGGCTAACTCATGGTCTGGTACATCATTAGTATGACTTAAAACGGGATCTTTACCATGTATTGCAATTAGGGACCGGAACAGGTATTTTACAAAAACCTCGAAATAGCCAAATATATTTTAATGTTTTATACTCTTTATGTACTGCTTTAGTACATTGTGTATTAAGGGCGGTAAATAAGAAATTGTGTCATAATTCTTGTACCACTCGTGGCACACACAATGTTTTTCATCATACCTGTGAGGCAAACAAAGAAAAAAGGGAATATAAAAATGCCCAAAAATATGTCCCAGTACTCTTTAATTCTTTCAAAAAGAACGTCGTAACATATTTATAGCAGGATTCTTTCAATACATATGTTTACATTTGACTGTACAGGAACATAGTTTTGAACCTCAATGGCAATGCACTTATTTTTTGGCCACTCTGTATATTGATACATATCTTGTTTTGTTGCAGGTAATATAACCGCGATCAACGTTTATCGGAGGATGTTGTGGTCTTGTGGTCCCTTATGATGACATAATTGATGAAAAAACTGGCAGAAGGCTTCAGCGCGGTAACGTAAAGGCATATAAATAAAATCGTATCGATATATTCCATTCGCCGGTAGAAAACGAATAAAATTTAAACAAATATGGCTGCTTTTCGATAGCATTTCATCGGCTGACAACCTAAACTCCCTATAAAAACTTTCACTACCTACTCTTAGTGTGTTAGTATTGAATCAGAAGTAGCTTTATTTCAAGAAGGTCTTTGTTATTAAGTGAGTTTTTGTAGTCAAACTTGTCAACCGACGATTCGTAGTATTTGACATGTGCTTTCATTTTTTGAGGCAAGTTCTAACAGAGGTCATTTGAAACAACGTAAACTTTAACCATCGGGTTTTTTTATCGAGCCAAATGAAATTGCGCCTTACCGTCCTTCAGAAATAAAGTTGTCGCCATTAATTGGTAACTCTGATTAAAAATAAACATTTTGACGTGATAATGTTATGGATGGATCTAGCGTTCGTTTGCTGTTCAGCGTTGAACCGAGCGGTTTTCTAGGGCTGTGTCAACTGCAAAAATATTTTCATACGAAAAAATGTGTCATGTCATGTCAAGTGTGTCTGGGGCCTATTTCTCGAAAGCCTGTAACTTATAATACAAGCGGAAGTCCTTATCTAATTAACAGTGTTAAAAAGTGACTTCCACTTGTATTACAAGTTACAAGCTTTTGAGAAACTGGCCCCTGGTCATGTTTTCCTAAAAATTTACATTTTCCAATGAACTCGTCTCCTACTCTTCTGTTTTAGCTAGAATCTATTTACGGTCTTCGCACATTATGACAACTATAGCTATCAGCTATCACCGCCGGGCGAGTATCGCCGTATCTCTTTTTTTTTAAACGGGAGTGCGTATCTTTTTTTCATGTTTATAGCCCGTAGTTCATGCCCACCATCACCAATGCCTTTCGGTGACATATGTTCCAGGTATAATTTTTAAAAAATATATTAAAGTAGTAAGTGATTTACGCGTCGTACACTAAAGATCAAAGCCGACACGTTCGTCATACTTTGACCACACGTTGTCCACGCGGCGACTATGCATTTGCAACTGACGTGTGTCGAGCAACCATTTGCATAGCCTACTCGTTCACGCCGCTTTGTCCAATAGTGACCATTAGGTTGATCAACCAGTTGACTACTGATCGAAAGTTTGAGTAGAATTGTTGCCGCGTTGGCGTGGAGTTGTTATAATGTGCGAAGACCTTTAAAGTTTAAATATCGTGTTTTTATTCATCATCATCAAAATTTAAGAGCTTTGCTCTTGTCGGTGGAGTAACCGCCATTCCTCTCTCTCCATTGCCAGTTTCTTGAGGTCCCTATACGACTCGACAGCGACTTTCTCCTTCACTTGGTTTAAATAAGTTAGTCTAGGTCTTCCTCTTCCTCTCTTGCCCTCAATTTTTCCCTCTAGTACGTTTATGAAGAATCTGTCGTGTCGTAACAGGTGGCCCATCATCATGCCTCTTCTATTCGCTATTGTCTTTAGCAAACACCTTTTCTCTCCTACCTCTTATTACATTAAAAAAATCATCACCTCCATAACTTTACATACCCTAAAACTGCAGTTATTATACATACATATACCGCACTAGTTAGGAGCAAAATCGAATTCGCCTCTATAATCTGGAGCCCACATGAAACGAACTCATGCCCTGCTCCTAGAAAAGGTCCAATAAGTTTTTCTACGTTTCTTATATTACAAGAAAACATATATTATGTATATTAATTACCCTTTCTTCAGCCCCACCAAATACTTTCTCAATATATTAGGTTTCAACTCCCTACAGGTTAGGCTCACTTATGACTTAATTTTCACTATTTATCAGATTCTTAGGTGTGATTCGGATTGCTCGGAATTGATTACTAGGACCATTACTTTATTCGTTCCTGATAAGAACTTGCGTAACCGAAACCATAACCTCCTTACTGAGGAGACGGCCCGCACGTTAGCTCACCAATTTTCCCCAATCCCACACGTACGTGTCTTGCTAAACAAACTTTTAACTATTGTACCTTACTGCGTCTTATTTTTTGAGAAGCCATCCACATTGAAACTCCGTTGATTGAAGTTCTGCGAGGATATTAATTAATTTTACGTACATGTGTATGTCATTAAATTTTCTTAATTTTTTATTACTGTACTTTTTTCATACAACGCTTTGGCTTAATGTTGTATGATGTCTATTAAACATGAAATAAAACTATGAAAACGGATAAACTCGCGTATATTAACTAATTTTAACTTCATTCCGACGTTTCGAACACTTTACAGGGTTCGTGGTCTGCGGATGACTCATAGTTAGATTAGTTTTCATAGTTTTATTTCATGAGTAATCCTCGCGGTAACCGAAGAAAATATTGTCTATTAAACAATTAAACAATACTCATTATCAGCCAACACATATATTTACACATATAATAAGAGGCGATGGAAGTGCCACTCGTAAATAATAGTGCTTATTTCAAATAACCAAGATTGATAAATGTAAGAAACTTAACTTCCATCGCCTCTTAAATCACTAAGTATAAGGTGGATTATGACTACAGTTCATTAAAATATTTTTTATGGGTCTTTTTTTTAATACCGCCAACAAGTTATATACATCAAATTAAAGCTTATTAAATACACTATCTTTAAAAAAATATTTAATTTTTCTAGCGTCATGACTACTATGTAAAAACACGACACAAAAAAAAACAAAATCACGAAATTTTCATAAATTTGGTCATAATTAATTATTGGTTGGTTTTAGCAATATGGTGTATATGCAAAATATGAAGCTTACAGATATGCCTTTAATTTTGTTCAAGAGAGTAATTACATATATTTAATAGTTCTCGAGATATACTTGATTTTGTAAAACTTGAGATCCATCATCTTTGATTGGCCCCCATTTTTGTTAGGTAGCACTTATAAATGGCAATCTTGCATTTTTGACGTTTTTATAAGCTTACCTAACAGCCATGAAAAGGAAAATTTGTACCTCCTAATTTTAACCATACCTGTCATACAACGGAAATCTTGAAATAGCCCGTATGCCTATTAGCTACCACTTTGAGATGTCTATCATACTTTTTTAACATCCTTATGAATATGTCTAACTACTGTAAAAAGGACACTTGGTACCCCCAAATTATACCGTTTTCTAATTTCAACCCGACTAGCCCACGGACTAGAATGACAGATTCGAACGAAAAGTCATGTGACAATTTTCATACTTTATTTTTATTATATTTATTACTTAACACATGTCGTATACGATTGCAGAATTGCATCGTAGCTATACACTATACAGTTGGAGATACCCCTTTCAATTTTGCTAAGGTGTTTAGACAAACTTTCCCGTGTATCTTTCAAAATGTAATATCGATAAGTGCGGCAACCCTAGCACATGCACTCGGCCGCCAATTACGCGCGCGGACGCCCTGCGTGCACCCTGCACATGCACAAATGCAAAATGCACCGCGGTGCGTTCGCACTGATGAGACGCGACATTACATATACTATTTACCACCAAGTTGCACCTTTTTTTTACTAATTAGCCTGTGTGCACACTGTTGGGCAGACGCCTCTTTATCTTTCGCCTCTCGTCACTTCTCGGCAGTCACTAGAAAATACATCTTGTAACTTGTAATAGTGGAAGCCTCTTTTTAATCCCATTAAATAATCAGATAAGGACTTCCTATGAGCAGTTTCGTCACCTTCCGTTTTTATTAAAAAAATACTTTAGCGTTAAGGAATTTTATAACGATCATTGACTGTCTAGATTATTACTATTATTGTATTTTTTTCCTTCTTATTTCTTTAATTAACGTGTATACCTAAGGTATAATTTGTGTGACATTTTTGTTTTGATATTTTGTTTTATTCTGTGAGATTAATATTATGATTTGTTTCCCTTTTTATTTAATTGATGAATATGTATTTGTTATGTCTTGTTTATAATGTAAAATTTATTTTTTGACTTGTGTTTTTGGAACATTAAAGTATTTGAATCTTGAATTCTTGAATCTTCCGCTTGCATCACAATAAAAGTTACAAGGTTTTGAGTTAGGGCCCCAAGTCGTCGACTTTTAACTTGTAAAATATTATGTATGGTGGCTGTTGTTTGTCATCATCATTATCATCAGCCTATCACAATGCACTGCTGGACGTAGGCCTCTCCAATTGCGTATAATCGCGTCAGTAGGTAAATGCCCATAATCGTCACGCTGTGCAAGCGGATTGGCGATCACAGTAATGTGTCAACTATCATGACATGACGCTGCTGCCCATCATCAATCTTCTATCAAAGAATGGTCAGTGAGCCATCCATAACTCTTCCCGCGGTTGTCATAAGAGTCGACTAAGGGCTTGAAGTATCACTGTACCCTTTATTTATGAAGAAGTGATGATGTGCAGCAGCGTCGTCGTCACATTACTGCAATCGCCAACCCGCTTACCCAACGTGGCGATTGTGGGCACTACATCCAGTAGTGGACTGATGATGAATTTTTGTTTTCTGTACGTGTATGACTATGACAACTCACAAAACTATGTGAGAAATAGCCACAAACTTACACGTGTTATTCAGACTAAATTACCTTTTTACAAAGGCATTGACTGTGACAGATATTTATTCGTGCTCTTTGTTAATGTTCGCCGCACAAAAGGAGGTCCGGGGCATTTTTCCCCGCGGGTCGAAGCAATCCATCAATGGGACATTTACGTCAATTGTTAATAAACACGTATAGATGGCGCTGCTAAGGTGGAGATACATAATATATCTCACCCTCACTTTCTTTCGGTAACTGTGGACCAGGCCCCTGTTACACCACGGTGACGGGTGCAACAATTGTAAAATATATATTTTACAATAATATAATATAAGCTAGTAATATCTGCCCTGCTAAGCGAAATAGCGATATTTCAAAAATAGAGGCATTTGGAAATGGAATCGTCAGCTATAGAATTTAAGGTGCATGTTTGCATTAAATTTTATTTTTAGATATAGCTATCATGCTTAGTAGGGCAGATATAAGCTTATAATTAATTTAATGTTGTAACACCATAGTATAACTATTTTATATAATGTTACTAAAAAGAGACTGGGATCCTACAGTCAAACTCTGAAGAGTTTTGTAGGACAATTACGAATAATAAGATTGTAATCCATATGTACTATTAATAATAAATAAATAACTGACGTCACAGGCCTCTGTAGGCGACGACTAAAAGTGACTATTGGATGGTCCATGTGTTTGACTCCCACCAACATGAAATTATTTATAAAAATCCTTATTACATCCTTAATAAACGACTACCTGTTTATTTTCCGTAGATAGTGACAATTGTCACAAGGTTTAAAAGAATTTTCATTAATTCTTGACATGAGGTCTGCTACAATTGTCGTGTTTCGCTGTTTCTGCTAATTTATTTAAGATCTTGCAATACATTTCATTTTTGTGGCAAACAAACATATGAAATATATGTTTTATTTTTCTATTTTTTTTTTTCATATTTTTAGAGGGAATGAAGCCAACCAAAATTATAAAGCAAGTTAGTGGAAATACATATAAACAGGTGGCCAAAAATAAGTATATGTCCGTTGCCTGTGAGGTCTTAGGATGCAGAATAGACGCTCTAGGATTTATATTTTTGAAAATTAGTTCAAGTTTCACTATTTTAAAAGTAGGTTGATTTGTTTAAGTTGTGTGTTAGTCAATAGGTGGTTAGTGTGTTAGTAAAAACTTAAAAAGTGTTTTCGTTTTGAATATAATTAAAACAGTGTTAACCTTTCACTCGTCAAAAGCAAGGGACGGTAGGTTGATCAAGCCTCCTAGGGACTCAATAGCGTTAATAATTTTGGTTCGGAAAAATATATTATCGTTTTTCAAATTTTCTTAAGATTAAGAAAATTATGAAATCTAGGACGCGAGATAAAACCGATTTTTTAATGAAGAATGTTGTAGTCAGCTTTAGCGTTTTATCCTGATGCCTGCAATGCGTATTAAAACAACTACAGGGCCTCGCGTAATTAAAAAAGGCTTGAAATCTACCACGAAGACTGCGAACTTAGTTTTCATTGGAGTTCAACTTATGCCGTGATTAAGTTTCGAGTGTTCGAACGTGGGGCTATAAAATTCGCGGAGAGCGAATAACATCCTCGATAATGCGTGTTTCAGGAAAAGAGCCCGATGCCACTTTTTCTTGACACTCGTTGCCATAGCTACACGTTAAAAAAAGTTTCTCGAACAACTAACTTTAAAACAAATTGTATACATATTATTAGAGCTGACCGTACAACCAAAAGAGATACTTATGACACTGTTAGAGTGTTGCAGATGTCCGTTGCCGGTGGTAAATGCTTCCCATCAGACTACCCGTAGGCCCGTTTACTTCCTATACCGTAAAAGTACTTGATTATTAAATGGAATAACTAAACCACAATATGTCTTCCACTAAGGCGCCGGCACATTGATGGATTAGGAATTTATGTCCATTCATTTTCTAAACATTGATTTATAGTTTATACAATTTTTTTCTCTGTTGACCAAGATACTGTATTTTTTAGATATTTGTGTTTGCGGCTACGTCAAAAATGTACACTTCACATAGTTATAAAATTATTGGGACCCGAATTACCAAAGTATACACCTACGAACTAATAAAACATGGAAGCCGCACGCCATACTAAATCGCCTTTCAAAAACGGTCCTGAATTTTAGTTGACAAGTGTCACCTCCTCTTCAGTGCATTACGGTAATGAATTTCAATATCAACCTATAAAAATTAAACCGCAATTTAAAAATTGTTGTGATTGGTGCGTCAAAGTTTATATTGGCTATATTTTACAAACATTTGTCAAAGGTGTTGCGCCGAAATATGCGCGGTGTTAAGAAAAGCGCCATGTCCTGCGCATCTTGGCACAATTGAACAATCGTTTTTGGGAGCATTTTTGAGCTGGCATTAGACGTCCATGTTATATATGGTCGCAGGTATAAACCCAATAGGAACTCGTTAATGTGAAATAAAGATTACACTTTCATGGCCCGCCCAGAACCAACCGAACAAGGGTCAAGACAATAAATAAATTTGCGGCGTCCTCATTGCTTCACCATTATTTTGCCTAGCTTCACACTTTATGGCTTTTATTACCGGGGCTCACCTTTTTAATTTTAAAACACCGTTGTAGTACAAAAACACCCTTTGTTGGGCGAAGGAATTTAAATACGAAATTTATGGAGCGCAGCTTATTTTTCAGTATATCTTAATAAGCTGGGCGTAGAGAGGTGAAGTAGGTACTTACCGGTCAGTCATATTTCTCATTTATTTTGTTGTGCTGGTATTTTATTTTTTAGTGCAAAATCCTTTTTCTTCGGCTTTTCACGGAAACATCCGAATTCATATTGCTGTTACAATGAACTTCAGTTTATATTGCACTGAAGCTAATTGAGACAGGGGGATTCATTCGGGCGTTTCCGTGAAAAGACGAAGAGAAAGAATTTTGCACTACAACTGTATACTTAGCAAACACGTTTACGAAACGATCGTGACTTTATTTTAATTGAGCCTTAGTACTACAATACTTTTCAAAATGACCCAGTAGTCATCATTCTAGTGATTTTTTATTCACCGTTCTAATTTTAGAGGGTTAATTGTCAGGTCTACTCGTATTTACTATGGGACCGACATCCGTATCGAGAAAAAAATCTAATGCTCCATACAAACCCCGAGTTGTTAGTATGCGGAAATGTATGGAACATCATCCGATCCCATAGTAAACAATCATCAATATGACCTCAGATGAACCCTCTAAAACTGTAGACTAGAGAACGGTGAATAAGCACCTGTACTAACATATCATCATCATCACCATCATCATCTCAGCCATAAGACGTGCACTGCTGAACATAGGCCTCCCCTCTGGACCTCCACATGTACCGGTTAAATGCGACCTGCACCCAGGGTGTCCCGGCGACCTTCATAAGGTCGTCTGTTCATCTTGTGGCTGGACGTCCTACGCTGCGTTTGCCTAGCCGTGGTCTCCACTCGAGCACTTTTCGACCCCATCGACCATCTGCTCTTCGTGCAATGTGGCCTGCCCATTGCCACTTCAGCTTGCTAATCCGGAGGGCTATGTCTGTAGGTAACTTTAGTTCGTCTAACATATATGTGCAATAACAAAATTACCAGTAAAGTAAAATAAATCTTGCTATTTTAAACCCTTCTAACGTAGCAGCAATAAATCCCCTATGGTCAATCAGACGTCAGCGCAACAAAAGGACTCATTAGGATTCCGTACATGCAGCAACGAGCGGTGTTTTTTTACACATCAGTTACCCAAAGCCCTTTTTTAGTATACGTTGCGACTAAACATACAGATTACTTAAACTATAGTAACCTAACTTATGGAGATTGGACAGGCATCACACATGAAAAAAAAATATGTTGGGACATAAGATACAAATCAGCCAAGTCACAAGTCAGCTCAATTGAGTCTTGTTATGTGGGTACCAAGCGACGTTATGTTATAGTTAGTTATATAATGAAAACGTATATAGATACTTCAATACATACACAGACATGACCAAGGAACAAATATTTGTGATAAATAAATACACGAATAATTCGAACGAAAGGGATTCGAACTTCGTAGGCAGGGTCACTACCAGCGTTGCCAATGTGTACCCAAGAGTACGATGTAGGTACTGATCAGCCGATGTGCGTAACTATTTTGTAATTTTACTTCTCTTCAATAGAACAATTAATTTTTAACTTTTTCGATGAAAATTATTTAGGATCGCACCCAAAAAATACGTCTACCACACACAAAACTCGCAAAACACAAACAAATCGGGCGTTACTGATGTTAAATTAGTCAAGGCAAAATCGGACATGTTGTTTTTGGCGGTTTGTGTTGACGTTTATGACGATGCGATTTTTTTTTCTTTGGCGGCATTTGGCCGTGTACCCAAACTTGAACTGTTGTACTATTTTCCAGAAGTCTGCGTACCGAAACGTTAAACCCGTCTGGCACCACTGGTCACTATCGACTATGCAACAGATATATATTCGATAGAAATTGGTGCACTTTATGCCTATTGTAATAAGAGTCACAAACGCTCAAATAATTGTTGACATTTGTACTCGCAATGCCCGGCTATATGCTAATATTTGATATCCTATAACTGTCGATTCCTGACCGTTAGGTCTTGGTAAGCGAAGTTCTTGGTATAGCCCATCGGCGAGCGGTATCGTACACATTTGGCATAACTTTTCTGCATGTTTTCGTTCTAGAAAGTATTTGAAATACAAAAAAAAACCGGCTAAGAGCATATCGGGCTATGGTCAGTGTAGGGTTCCGTAGTTATTCAAAAACGGCTGGTATCAGTTTTTAAATCACGTTTTTCAAAATGCTTAGTTTTATACCAAAAATTTACTTAAAAAGATAAATTTAAAACAAAATATGCAATAAATAGCATTGATTTTCTTATAATTAACATAACAATTAGTTGAATAATAAATAAAAAAAATTAACTCCCACTTACCACACACAACACTTTTTTTAATAATTTTTCTAACTCACAATTTTTTTTATTAAAAGAAAAACTGTCACATATTGGACTAAGGTAAATAGGGTTCAAACTCTTCCAATTAGTCTCCTTTACCACCTCCAGAAATTCCTACATCGTTATCCCAAACACCCTGTAAATCAAACAGAATATAATTGTAACGAATTAAAAAAATCGCAACATAATAGGTGAAATAGGTATTTATAGACAGGCGCGGAGCCAACAGGGAGGCAGGACCTAGGTGTGCCTAGGTGTTGATTTTAACAATTGAAAAATCTGACTATTGGTATACACCGTGGGCTCTTATAACCAGAAAGATTTTAACCACGCATTTTTGATGTAAAAACATACAATAGTACATTACGACACAAGTGCGAAAAACATGAAAGTCGAAACTAGTGGCGATGTTTTAAAACACGACCGATAGGGAGTGTTTTAAATCGACACGAGTTACGAATTTCGTTTTTGGACGTGTCTCGTAATACGTTTTTTAGTACAGATGACCCTCCGAAGTTTTGGACCTGACGTAAAATGACACACTTCTTGCACTAGAGCCTAAAAAAGGCACCATCTGTAAAAAAAATAAAAATTCGTACGGATGGTGCCTTTTTTACGCGCTTTTAAAATATGTTTTTTTAAATTGGTAATAACTCTGAAACTAGGCGATATACAGAAAAGTTTATATGACATTATAGTATGTAAATGTGGTCATGAATACACTTTTAAAATCGGTCGGGTTTAAACAGCCCACGGTGTATATTTATGTAAACTAGGAAAGAAAATGCCCCCTGAATTAAATCATGGATCCGCACTTGGGTGTAGATTTTAATTAAGTGGCTTATTACTTTTAGGTATTCAAATCGAATTTAGAAGTCTATTTTAGAATTGGACTGTTACTGTAATACGAACCAAACCTTTACTTACTTATTATATTAAAATTAATGGTCCAATCGCTATTTCTTTTACTATTTGCTAAAACTTCCACAAGAAACGTAAATCTCTATAAGCTGTTTCTTTAGTAACTACGTATTTAATTCAAACGTTACCAGAATCTTAATTAACCCTAAACCCTATTGTAACCCAAACCCTTCGGCTGATACATTGTAAATCGAGAAAGGAATGTTTCGGCCCGTTAGGTACACACCACAGATTAACACCAGACTCCGCAATATTTTTAAATATCAGATCTAACACGAATTGACCTAGTCCCACGGTAAGCTCAATTAAGGCTTGTATTAGGGGAACTGAACGATGCTATGTATTTTAAATAAATACCTAATACACATAGATATTTAAATACGTAGCCCGTTATTCATATACATCTTTTAATTTAGCAAGCCGCTAAGTATTGATCGTTCCTTTTGGTCTTATAGACATACCCCCTTATTCATAAGCGTTTGCTAACTGAACAAGCCGCTAATAATTGTTTGTCCCTTTTGCTCTTATGGACACATTGTTAAGACCGAAAGGGACAAACTATTATTAGCGGCTTATTAAGTTAGCAAACGTTTATGAATAAGGGGGATAGGTATTGATAGTGACGAACAATACTTAGTGGCATGCTAAGTTAGGAGACGTTTATGAAGGGGGATAGACTCCAACCATAACCAAAGACGACATCTCTATCTCAGTCCATTGCTGGACAAAGCTCTCTTATTACTTACGCATTACGAAGTAAATACCCGTATAATCGCCACGCTATGCACTCGATGTGCAATTTCACTTTGGGACTGTGACACTTTTATTAGTCCTACTGATATGTATGTTATACCACTCAATATAATGAATTACAGTATATGTTTGTCTCCCAAATATAATATTTCTCAATATTTCTAATGTGGGCATATTTAATAAAAATACTTGGGCATATTTCTCAAAAGCTTTTATGACAAACGGAAGCCCTTGTCTAATTAATGGTGTTAAAAAGAAACTGGCTCTTCATTTACAAGTAGACCTTTGAGAAACGGACCTTAGGTCGTGAATATGGGCGCAACTTTACTGTAATTAATATGGGATATTAGTAGGCCACATTGTGTGTGGCGAGGTCTTGTTGTCCTAGAGTTTAAAAAACTTAAAATTTGAGCGTCTGTCTTCGTCATTATAATTAAAGCGTAACTGGAGTGACAGAGACAGATGTTTGATGCTTACCATTTTCGTCTCTTCATGCAATGCTCCTTTTTATACTGAGATGATCTGTGGTACAAATCAAAAGTTATTCGACCATACATGACTTTTATTACAATAGACATAAAGAACAGGATTGGTCAGTTGAATATTGGAGAGATGAATAAATTATGCCGTTCGTAAAAACTAGCCGAATGGGAATCGGATTCGTACGTGGGTTATGGAAATTGATTCGTGGGGGAAATATTTTATGTGTTTAGGTTTTTAGGTGTTTATTCGATAATGCGTATGGAAACTTTACGGAAAACTTAATACAAAACTACACTTTAAAAATATGCGAGCCAAGTTTGGACGCGTCATATTAGCTAACAGTAATTTATATATAGTCCTATTCATATTAGTTAACAGTAATTTATAGTTAATAGTAATTGTTGGGGTTGTGTGATAATCTGATAATATCCAATCCTTCATTTTCATTTAGTGCACCCACTTTGTCTTTTCTGTTTGGCCCTATGGTTGACTGAATTGAGTTCGCCAATTGTGTTTTTATAATTGTTTATGCAATAAAATTTAAAATAAATGAACAAAAACGTAAACAAATATTACTGATTTTCCATAGTATAATATGACGTCTTTGACACATGTCGAGAAATACGTTCGCAGATATATTTTTACGTTAATATTAATAAATATCAATAATTTTAACAAAAAATGACATTAATAACAAATTGAAGGCTGACATGAGTGTGAATGGGCTTACAGTAGAAGATGCCCAGGATCGCGCAAAGTGGAGGAAATGTAGCAGGAAAGCGGACCCTGGCAAAGGCCGGGATAACGCTAGGTAGAAGAAGTAGATTGTGTTCTGAAAATGCGTGATTATGAACTAATTCCTGCTACCTTGAATTAGTTCATAATCACGCATTTTCAGAACACAATCTTGGTTTTAACACCAACTTAAAACCTAAGTTACTAAAAAGTTCACATACATTTTTTGTTAAAATTCTTCTACTTCTTCTACCTAGCGTTTGTTAAACATTTTTTCTACTTTCAACTGAAAAATGGTGTAAACTGTGTAGACCTACTTACTACTTTGTATAGCAGTATGAGATACGCGATTTTCTCAAAGTAATGACGTTTTATTTCATCATTAATGTATACTCTGTCTAACCTTCGCCTCACTAGAAAATGGTGGCAAATTTAAAAAATTGGCGCGATGAGTTGGTTCTCCATAGACAATTTTACTTTACCGCCTTTTTTACTAACAGCGATGGTTAGACGGTGTGTAATTTTATTGTGATTCAAACCACATTTAAAGTCATATTAAAATATCGAACTCGGCGTTTGGCCGAGGGTGCTCTGGACGAGGACCCTCTTAAAAGGTCGAAGCATGTCGAGCAATCATCAACTTAAATACGTGAGTAACCCGGTTCGATAATATTTTAATATGTTTGAGTCTCGCGTTAGTTATAATTCTAAAATCACATTTAAAGTCCACGGATTTGTTAAATGCGATCCCCTAATCTTATTAAGGTCGAGTGGCATTTCAAGTTGGCTGGAAGCCAGTAGCTGGCAATTATACTTGGACAATTGGACATGCGGTCCACTTGCACTGGCGATGGTCAGTAAAAGGGTATAAGTATTTTATATTGGTTTTCAACTTTTCGACGGCTGAACTTAAAAGGGTTTCTAAATCCGTGCCCCGACACAAGTGCAAAACATAAAATTCGAAACGAGTGACGATGTTTTAAAGCACGACCGAAGGGAGAATTTTCTTTTTGCACGTGTCTCGTACGACGTTTTTTAGTGCAGATGGCCCTCCGAAGTTTTCCATATATGAAAGGTCCACGGAAAGAACATGTCTAGTCACTACAAATTACAGAAGGAAAAACCACCTTACTTTTACAGGATAAGGTGTGAATTTGCCCTGATTTTTTTAAGTATTGGACATGTTTTTTCCCTGGACCCTTCATATTATTATGGTCACGTGACTTATCGCTTATCGTATACGATTGCCGAATGGCTTCGTGGCTAGACCTGCTGATGTCTATCGTCTTTTCGTTAGAGTGCATGCTTAGACATGTTTGAGCACCTAATCCGCTCCGCTACGATTGCACGGGACCCTTTTCCGAAAAAAAATCACGCTTACCCAGTTTTATACAAAAACTCAACACCTGTCCTCCACGGTTATTGCGAGATACAAGTAACGGTCCCCATAAAACATACACGGGAAGCCTTCTCATATGGAAATCGTTAAATAAAGCAGTTTTCTTACATTTTATTAACAGAATTGCGAAGATTTTCATTTTTTTTTAATAATTTGTTTATATTTGAATTTTAGTGTAAGTTTTTTTTTATCTAAAGTATAGTTTTTTGTCTATTTACTTATTGTTTATTAGTGACAACAAATAAACTGAATATCGTCGGGTATAGTGCAATACCGCGTAACTACCAAAGCAGATAGAGTTCAAATATCAAACAATTGACACTCAAATTTACCCTAATTGAATTGGTTAGTCTACGAAATAATTGCCAGTAATAAACAGTTAAATGTATTTTTACGAATCAACTGTTGATGATAATATGTTGAGTAATATTACACTATTTTTACCAGAAAAATTAATAAAATGTATAAAATGAAATTACGATGTCTCCGTCTCCGTTCTATTTTAAAACATTCCAAATTTCCTATTTTTGTCTCTGAAAGGAGCAGGAAAAGGTTAATAACCTCTGTTTTTATCAGCATTCTAGGAAATTATAAACGGTATCACATATTTTTAGGTTTTTGACTTCTAACCTTTTGACATACGGCACCGAACGAAAGCGCTTTCGCAACAACCTTAAATTTCTACATATTAATGACATTTTTGTATTATATACGTGGAAGAAAGTCAAGAAATCTAAAGACGCCCTTTTGCCTCAACAAATGGAGTCGCATTTTCCATGTAACATTTCTCTGCAGAACACATTTTTATTAAAAGATACATCAGAAATAATGAGCACGACGTTTCTGGAAAGATAAGATAAGATAACATTCGGGACAGACGTGACGTTCTAATAAAATTATTCTTTCCTAGCCTTTTTATTGTGCCGAGTAAAATGTTATTTTTTATGAGGCGCGCGGCCCTTGTACTGTTTGTGGCTTCAGAGTTCCGCAGACATTCGGTTGAAGCCTGATAAAATTGATGTGGACATTTATATTTATTTCTGTGCAGTCACTTCAATAGTATCTTATACCACAAAGACCGCAATATGTGACACGCTCTTATATCTCTCAAACTAATTTTATGTCTATTTGGTTACATTGGTTATGTATATTTATATACATATGTATATTATGTATCCATAATACATGTACATTGGTTATATCTATTTTGCTACCGTCTGTCAGTCACATCCCTTGATATCTTGATAGCTTGGTTAAGGTGCATTTAGACCAAACGAGCATTCGCTCATTCTATTCCCCACTCTAAGAAATTCGTTCGTTACACAGAACGTGATTTGTCGAAATTCGTTGATTTCGTAGAGTGGGGGATAGAATGAGCGAATGCTCGCTTGCTAGAAATACAGCTTAAGCTTTCAATTTGAAATTTGGAATAACTATAAATTACTATTATTACTAACGTGACACTAAAACATATAAATATATATTATCGAACCCGGTTACTCACGTAATTTAAGTCGATGATTGCTTGACATGTTTCGTCCCATTAAGAGGGTCCTCGTCCGGAGCAATAATTTGCACTAAACCAGACCGACTGAAATGAATTCGTTACGCGATTCCAGAGAAAAACCATTATTTCCGTACAAAAAAAACCTTATATTTTGAATTAAAAAACAAACTGAACTTTCAGTACTAGCGCCCTATTCACTAGCCTTTTTTGAATCAATGCTTTTAGTTTTAGATTGCCTTCCGAAACAAATATTGAGATTGGGTTCGTTACATTGTACTTTGGGTTGTTTTTAGCGCTTTAGTTTACTCGAAGAAAGGAAATGAAAAGGAAATACAAGCATTATTCGTGTTTCATTCGAAATGAAATAAAGTGAAAAACTATTATAGAGTTGCGTTGTTTACAAAAATATTGAACGTAATTAAGGCACTGATCCCACTAAAAGCGATCTAGCGATTGATTGATATTGAATGACCCTCGATTTTAATAACCTTTTTAGTACAGATGGTGCCTTTTACGCGATAGTGCGAAAACTTTGAAGGGCCATCTATATTAAAAAACGTCGCACGAGACACGGGCAAAAAGGATATTCGTAAAACGTCGCCACTCGTTTCGAATTTAATGTTTCGCACCTGTGTACTATATATTATATCACTGTTACGAGTGTTGCGTAAACTACTATCAGTAGTCTCTCACTAAAAAAAAAACAATTAAACTTTCGTGAGCCTTAATAACTATAAATATAATTAAACGCGAGTACGCGCCGCGCTGGTAAGTCGCGAGGCGTGAACGCGGGCTCAGTGTTTGATAATGGTAACCTAGGCCCTCCGAAACATTCACGCGTAGTAACCAAATACACATGAGTTTAACCGTTTAATCATATAAATTATAAATATTGGATGTCATTATACCAAAGAAAAAACGACCAAGATCACCCACGTCCGAGGTGGGGATCGAACCCACGTGCTCAGCTTTCGCGGCTGATGCAGGCATTTATATAGTATTAAGTAGTGTGACTACTGGAGAAAAATTAAATCAAAATATTTAGTTAATAAATAATTTGATTTGTGTTTTTCACTATACGTTCGTTTAATTATATTTATATTTCTATAAAAAAAGGTCAAAAACACACGCGAATATGTATTTTTAAAGGTATTCGCCGAAAAGCCTTGACAGTGACGTCGCCAACAATCCCTCTGGCTGTAAATTACACTTTTCTGACGTTTTCAAAGCTGCCGCGATTTATGTGACGAATATTTTTTATAGAAATATTTTTGAAGTCACTAACGGGTCAGTTCGATTGGGATTTAATATTTTTTTACCGCAGTATCTAGGAAGTCGGTATTTTTCGTTTGTGTTTTTAAGTAATACTATAGGTACGATACTATAAAAAAGCGAAATGGCGAAATCTTGTCATGTGGTTTCAGTCCAGACCTCAGATGCTAGTGGACACGATTTTTTTTCCTTGGTATGTATAATATGTCATATTTATAATTAACCTTTCTTAATTACTTTACGTGAGGCGTGGACCATGACGCAAAAGGACAGAGAGATACTAGAAACCTTTGAAATGTGCAGCTGGAGAAGAATGGAGAAAATAAGTTAGACGGAAAAAATCACAAATGAAGAAGTGCTTAAAAGAGTGAATGAAAAAAGAAGTTTGTTAAAGATAATAGAAAATAGAAGAGGGAAAATGTTTGGCCACCTTATACGACATGACGCTTTGATGAAAAACATAATAGAAGGAAGGATTGAAGGAAAGCGAGGAAGAGGGAGACCTAGAAGAAGTTACATGAAACAAATAAAAGAGAAAGTAGACGGTGTGTCGTACAAGGAAGTCAAGGAGGCGGCTTTAGACAGAGTTAGATGAAGACAGCTACATTCATCAGTTACGCCGACAAGAGTTTGACTCTTAAATTAATGATGATGATGAATTACTTTAAACTACCAATCTTTTTTTATGAACTACATAAAGAATTTCACTAACCGAGACTCAAACCCGGAACCTCCAGCTTCGTAGTCAAGGTACCTACCAACTAAAAAAAGAGGCTTTTGAAAAATAGCAAACGTTTAAAGTTAAAAATTATTTTGAGCTAACCATTAGGTAGGTGTCCTATAATCATACAATCTAAAAAATATTGTATGCGAATATAGTAGGTATGTCTAAATTAGTTTTGTATACACACCCGTCAAAACTAAGGGAACCTAAACCGCAACTGAAACTAGTTTTTGATAAACCGCAAATATATAAACTGGAAATTGTTTTTGCGAGCATGTATACCTCAAATTTGTGAACCTAGTTCCTAGTTATCCAGGAAACCCCGGGATTACCTCCTCGAGATACCGCTTTCGCGAGTGACTTGAAGTGGGTTCGATCGTATTTAAATAAACCGGCCAAAGTCATATTTTTACATTTTCGTTTTACTTCGGCTATACTCGATTTCTAGTAAAAACATAGTTAGAAATACAATAAATACATGAAATTGCGAAACAGACTTAACAATAACTGTTGTAACAGTTATTGTTATTGTTGTTGTTGTATTTGAGTTTTTCAAAAAACTTACGTACGAAATATCATTTCATATTCACAAGTGCTTTACGGTGAAGGAAAACATCGTGAGGAAATCTGCATATACCTGCGAAGAATTTTTTTTTATTTAATCCAAAAGACACATTACAAAAAACCTATTTAAATCTTCGCCAAACTGCATAGCAGTTTGTAGGCGAAAAAGAAACACTATTTTTACATATTTTTAGTATCTAATCTAAATATTGCTAGTACCTAATAACCTAAATATGCAGCATTAATATCTAAACTATTTTAAATTCAAGGGTGTATGTGTAGTCTTCAACAACTAGGTGGGTCGTTCTTGCGTTTCGTTAAAATCACTATTCCAAAGTGAAAAGTGCTATTAATTTACCAATTATGGATACCATTTTTATTGGATTTATAGAAGCCTAAATGAACTTTCGGGTACCATAAAAAAAATTATATAGATATATATGTATTTATTAAGTAAATAGGAAAATACATAGTGAATCTTCATTACTTTCCTGAGTCTAACTACCTTTCCAAAACTTTGAAATTTTATGACGAACTAATTTTTAATTTTAACACATTAATAACCTTTTGGTCGCGTTAAGTGATATATTAATAAAGTAATATTAACGCTGATATATTTTTAAGATAGCTAGAACTTTACAAGAATCGAACTTTTACTTTTGTCACATCAAAATCTTCATTCCATTCCTCGATGAAGACTATGCATGTTTTGAACGACACTGGCCCTTTAGAGGGCCTGTGTCCTGCTCTCGCGTCTTTCCCCCGGTTAGTATGCCAGCATGCTCCGATGCGGATGGACGTTGCTCCATTTAATAATAAAAAAATTACGATATTGTGACGCGGAGAGAATTTTGTCACGAGGTTGGCTTCATTACTGTCCGGGGCCTAATTCGGTAAGTTTTGTTTTCTTTTTAAGCGTTTTAGCTTATTGCTGCTCTTATTATGAATTATTACCTGAATATTAAATGCAATAGATATCACACTAGAAAAACACAAGTAATTAACGTTCTAAGATCAAATGTTCATTACTTTCCAATTCATTCCTTTCCAATTAGTGAAAAAATTTTACGGAAAGGAATGAGCAGCAACGGAAAGTGATGAGTTTTTTCTTAACCATTAATTTTAAGTACCTACATTTTACAACTCTATTTATATTAGATATATTTGTTTGCTCTAGATCACCAGCTATTGTAATACAGCTAATTCTACATGATCGCGCAATTGCACCTACAGTTTCCTTCGCTCAAAATTGTAAGTTGGAATTACCAAGAAGCTGGCCACGGAAAGGGCGCGTTCGTGACAGCGTCCAAGGGATTAAAATATGTGATACCCGACGATGACATCCAGAGAACGAAATTCCCAACTAACGTGCCTGTTTTTAAAGGAACCATTAAAGTTCACCAAGCGCTATGGTCTACATAGTTACCGGCGTACAGTGTGGCTTTAAGATCATTAAGCTGTTTCATTTGCTTGAATAGCTACCTTCCATGTGATCACCAAAAACACATTAGATCATTAGCTTTTGGATTTGGGCAGACAACTATAACCAATGCTTCCTGTACTAATAACAATGAAGAAGCTATTCCAGCTACTAGCTCAGTAAGCAACTTTCAAATATTTAAATTTAATAAACGATTTACCTCTTTTTCAAAGTTGGACTTACCTAACTGAACAGTTTGTCCCAGGTAGACATACTCGTCAACAACTTCGAGAGTAGAGCCTCCGACTGTAACGGGAGATGGTACTACTTGAGCATTGGACTTTCGTCTTGTCCAAATTCATCTTCATACCAACTCATCCAGAGGCTCTACAGAGGTCATCGAGCATTGCAGTAAGGTCTTCAACGGTTTCAGCCATAACGGCTATGTCGTCGGCGAATCGAAGGTGCGTGATATACTCGCCCTTTATATTGATGCTGCGTCTTTCCCACTCCGTAATCTTAAAAACATCTTCCAGTGCAGCGGTGAACAGTTTTGGGGATATTACATCTCTTTGTCCGACACCCCGCCGCACTGGAATCGGGTTCGAGTTCTGGTCTTGCAGGCGGACCGACGTAGTGGCGTTTCTGTACAAGCACTTCAATACTTCGATGTACCGATAGTCGACTTGGCACCGCTGAAGAGACTGCAGCACAGCCCATATTTGGATCGAATCGAAGGCTTTTTCGTAGTCCACGAATGCTAGGCACAGGCACAGGGAAAACGGAAGAATATATTCTTCTGTTTTCTGTATAACCTTTTTTTTGTTAACCCAGGGGAATCCGTTATGGATACCACCCGGCCCGGGAGAAACCGGGTGGTTATATCCGACTCGCACGGACTAAACCCCTGGGGTGCTCCACCGCTCGCTCTATGTGTGGGGCTTCGGGAACGCTGCTGCACACCTTCGAGAACTCCGCGAGCGTTGCCCTTGAGGGCCCGTCTTGTTGGCTGCTTCAGCAGTCTACTCCGTCAATAGCACCTCGGAACACTTGAGGGTTATCCGGCTCGGGACCTCACTGAGCGGATGATGGGACTCCCGGCCCATCACACGCAGGCCGAATGCAGCTGCCGTAAGGGGTTACGGCAGCTGCATTCGGCCTGCAAAGGCTCTGCGCCGCCGCCCTGTTCTTCGGCGCTGAGGAAGCGCATCTGCGCGTGTGGTAAGCTGTGTCCACGGCCCCTCCTCCACTTTCTGTATAACCTGCCGCAACACGTGTATGTGGTCCACGGTGCTGAAACCTTTTCGGAAACCAGCTTGTTCCGGAGGTTGAAAGTCATCCAGCCTACTTGCGAGACGGTTCGTGATGAGTCTCGAGAACAACTTGTACACGTGGCTCAGGAGTGAGACGGGCCTGTAATTTTTCAGTAGAGCGAGTGGTGTCACCCTTATTGAAAAATAGCACCACCACACTCCTGCTCAAAGCTTTAGGCGTTACCCCATCGTGAATGACAGAATTGAACAGATTCTGAAGGGTTTTTACACTATTTACACATTATTAAAGTGTAATACATAACTATTATTGTTAGAGCTGTTAAATATGCCCCAAAATTTATTGAGAGCTTAATTTTTTGCTTAATATTGTTTTTTTCAAGTGTTTCAAGAAACATCTTTTAGTGTTTATTGTTATAAGATTGTTTAGCATTTTTGTTGAATTATTTGAATATGTCTATTTGTTTATGTATGACTATATTTGTGACGATATTTAACTGAACGAAATGACAACTTGAAGTTGATACTATGTTTGTGACATAAACTTATTATCATTGGTCTACAATTCCCACACCTCACCTTTATCTGTATTTTTTGTTAATTCTACCTCAAACACCGAAGCACTTGCTTGTTATTTTATAAGCTCGATAATTTTGATAGTTTATAATACCTTTCAATTAATAACTTTGTTTAATTCAACAAGTGTAATGTGATGATTAATAAAATTCCTTTTTTAATTAAACGCCTCATGAAGTTTTAATTTTATATCATATAAATATTATTGTATGTTTTCCTTATTTCAGTTTAAATAAATTCATTGTCTTATACTTCTATTCATTCTCATACCTTTGTTTATCATTACTTTCCAAGCGTGTTTATTACTTTCCATGCAAACTTCATTGCCTTCGGCGGGCTCATTCCTTTCCATCGTTTTTACTCATAAATATAATAGTTATATATGTGCCTTTTATTGATTTATTATATTAATGGGTATTTAAATCTAAGTATATAACAAAGAGACAAAAAAACGAAAAAAATAATAATTCTCAAAAAATGTTGTGTTTTGAACGAAACGCAAGAACGACCCAGGTACTGGGCTAGCGTTGGGACCACGCAAAATAGGCACGTCGATGTCGAGTTGGAAACAATGGCCAGTAATGAAAACAATAACAATAATGCTCTGTCTATTTGCGATCTGTGGGTTCTATGCAGAAAAGCCACGTACATTAAGGACAATACAATTTATTCCGAAACCCGCTGCACTTCGCCTCGTCTCAAGTACACTCGGCTGATTTATCTCTTCCAAACTTGAACGTTGAAATATGCGCGACTGTACGTAGATCATTTAGGGTAAGTTTGGATTTCACTTAGGATTTCCAACTTCGTTACTGATTCGTGGTAGAATTATTTGTAACGGCGGTAGCTTAGTCGATAGATACTTAGCCTGCGAAATTGAGAACTTAGATTCGAATGTCCGTAAGGATTTATTTATTTGGGTGAATCTAGTTTTTTCTATCTGTTATTGCCATGGTTGAGGTCGCCTGAGTCACGCTGGTTTTATGCAAAATTATACTTCTTAAATTAGGCAAATATGCAAGTAGTGCATGCCTGTAGGTGCTCCATTAAGGAAAGGGCTTATTATGACCAGAAACATGTATGTGGATCGGGCTAATGGAAACAACTTTTAAGTAATACTTCAACTATATTTTAGTAAAAATAACACTCAGCATTGGCACATCGACAATTCACACCGGCGCTCGTTACAATATTCCAACGGTCTGGCCAGCGTTTTGCCATCTCACTCACACCCGTTCACACTTACACATTGCTATCTCATTCACACATCACTCATTCGTTCCCTACGTTCCGATCCGCGCATCCTACATGTATGTTTGCATAGTTTAAGTAGCATAATTTTGCATAAAACCTACGTGACTCAGGCGACCGTAACCATGGAAAATAACAGACAGAAAAAAGTTGATTCACCTACATATTTACTTCCAAAATCATAAAAATAGCGAAAACATTCCTCTAAAATAAGCTTCAATTCAAATTTATTTTGCACGAGTTGATACAGAAATGTGTTAGGGTTGATTTTATGAATGATTTCGTGGGGTTTGTTATCTGATAAGGGTAACACTGTCTGGGTTGCCATTGTGAAACATACAAAAGTGACTCGTCAGTTAGTTCTTTGGAACTTTTTTAGAAAAGGTTTAGTTGTTGACGTTACTTTATTTCTAATGCAAAATGTAAATGTTGAAATTTATATATTAACCCTGCTCCTTAAATGTGGGGCAATCCTCAAATCATCGATATTTCCGAATAATATCTTGATTCAAGGGTCATAGAAGGTACTTACCGAAAAAGTTTTCTACCGGATTCGATAACTACTCGTACAATTTTTGGCTGCTAATCGTTTTTTTTCAGCTTGTAGTGGATTAGAACTAGTAAATTC
Organism: Thaumatotibia leucotreta; assembly: GCA_025490895.1. Lineage (NCBI taxonomy): Eukaryota > Metazoa > Arthropoda > Insecta > Lepidoptera > Tortricidae > Thaumatotibia > Thaumatotibia leucotreta. The sequence continues at coordinate 28,405 of JALPQI010012405.1, forward strand.
TTTAAATATGGCACTAATCAAATAGGTACTTACTTACTCCGCTCGCTCAGCGACACAAAGTGGATCTTGGCTCCGATACGAGTTGGCGTCAATGCGCCCGGTTCTATGCGATCTCCTCCCACTCCTTCCCATTCAGGGCGCGTAGTTCCTTCTCCATCTCGTCTTTCCAGCGGTATCTTGGTCTACCAACAGGTCTGCGTCCACTGGGTCTTACCAAGAAGGCCATCTTCACCGCCCTGTCAACTGGCATCCTAAACACATGTCCGAGCCAGCGAAGCCTTGCGGATTTAATCTCACCAATTATGTTGGGCTTAGATATGATGTCCAAACAAAATCAAATAAAAACCCATAATTTTGTGAAATTACAAAGGTTATCGCAGTAATGTGTCCACTACAATGACGCTGCTACCCATCATCAATCTTTTATCAAGTAATGGTCAGTGAGCTTCAATCCCTTACTCGACTCTTACGACACCCGCAGGAGGAGTTGGCAGCGATCGTCAATCCGCTAGCCCAGCGTGGCGATTATGGGCATTTACCTCCTTATGCGTCTATACGCATAGTTAATAGGAGAGGCCTATGTCCTGCAGTGGACTATCATAGGCTGATGATGATGATGATGATGATGACAAAGGTTAACTTAACCCTTTTAGGGATCTTCCAGCGAACTTTGACGGATTTGGGGAACTCGAGGAACTTGTAAAAAAACTCGTAGATTTAATTTATCAAAATCGAATATACTCCCGAAAACTAAACACGCTTGTTTAAAATATACGACTGTACACTCCGTCCCGGTTTCAAGTACACTCCGCTTGATTTATGTACCCAAAACTTTAGCGAGCTCCGAAATTAGGACTTTTAGACTTATTGGGCGCCTGGATGAGTATCAAGTAAACATGCTCTTACTTGAGTATTATATAGGTATTATATTTCGTCGGTATACTTACTCAACTTGGGATCTGCAGCAATCATGGAATTGTAACCTTTCTTTCACTCTTAATAGGGGTGTTTTTTTCATCAATTGGAGTGCTGCAGATATGACGTTGTGCAAGTATAGCGGTTATTTGAGACTTGAGATTTTAGGACAAGAAATTTGAAGACTTGTTTTTAATAAAATTAAGTTTATGTAAGGAACTGAAGTGTGAGTGTAGGATTTTTGGGTTAAGTCAGATTGGATATACTTGAGACAGATTTTAGAAGGACATATTATCGAGGTTACGCGAAATGCTTATTGTGTTTAAGATTCGTATATCTTCTCCAATATTTTGAGCTATGATATTTTAGCCGCTGAATTCTTAAATTCTAAGAATTTGTCGACTTAATAGAATTGTTAAAATTTTAGTAGATGAAAAATTATGATGGAATGTAACTTGTATGTTGGTTTTGAACCCATGAAAAAGTTAATTTAAACTTTCGTGGAATTTTACTACTATGTCTTTAACCGTTGCCTGGGGGTAACCTGCAATGTCTACCACGTCATATTCGCTCTCCCCGTCATCATATAAGCCGAAAAACGTCCATTGCTGAACATAGGCCTCCCCCAGACATTGCCTCAATGACCGTTCCTGCGCCACCCGCATCCAGCGGACTCCCGCGACCTTCACCAGGTCATCAGTTCACTTTGTGGGGCCTACCCAAGCTGCGCCATTTGAGAAACTTTCCGTCCCAATGGCCATTGTGAACCCTTTTAAAACAGGACGTTCACGTCACAGGAAAAACGGGCAAAATTCTCTCAATGCTTCCCTTTACACATTTCGCATTTGTATGGCTTTGTTTCTTTTGTAATGTGTTGTAAACCACAGTACATACTAAGTTAATGAAGAAGGGTTGAAACTAACCAACCCTAACTAATTCTAACTAAATAAACTGAAGTTACACCCGCATGAGACTTCGCGGTCAAAAACTCAGAGACAAGTCAATATGGAAGAGAATTTACTAAAAGTTTCCCTTTTAGGTGACGCTTTTAGGTAGCAAAAGTACTGAAATACAACTAACGAAAAACTAGTTAATTCTAACACAAAGGGTGTAGTAAAAGAGTTAAAAGTAATCGTGTTTTCCTTAGCTACTTTGACCATGAGTTGGAAAGTAAAAGATACGTTAGGTTTTACTCGAAACGTAATGCATTCTATCACGCTCGCACAGACATGTTGGAGCAAATGCGATGGCCTGCTTTACGTATCGAGTAACACCTAATGTTACCGATACTTGCAAAGTCATGGTACAGCTACTGTGCTGCCAACATCCTCGGTACAATACCACGAGTAATCTTAGAAAGATAGGTTAGGTTAGTTATATTTAATTTATGTATATAAATTGTACAGTTTTGAAAATAAAGACCGATAAAATGATATTTCATTATTTCTAGCCTACATTCTCTGGGTTTGATGACATTAGAATAATCCTTGAATTAAACCACGCTTCAGTAATTACAACTTCTACAATTAGACGTATATAATGTGTTCTTATGAACACTAGGGTTTTAATTGGGATCCAGAAACAAAAACCAAAATCCGTTGCTCTGAAAAGAGATTACGATTTATTAGTAATCGAATCAATTTTGATTTACAACCAAGATTACAAATAATGCTAAAAACTTACCTGAAAAGAGAAACAACATTTCAAGCTATTGTTTCTCACTATCTTAATTAGTTATATTAGTTTATTACAATAATTTTATGCACAGTCATTTACACAATCTCTGGCTTTCTTCTGACCTTGGGCAGACCACAGATCCGTAATCCACAGATCTGTCAACATTAAAACGCAGCCTGCAAATGGCGGCGAATTCAAATTAAATATAGTTAATAAACTATATTTACATCTCCCCCCCCTCAGCCAGACAAAACCTTAGTCTTTCACTTATATCTAACATAATATTTCTATTTAAGTACAGGAACCAGCTTTGTGGAATGAAACAGATTCGATTCAGGTTTTCTATGGCCTGTGTCTACTCTGAAAATGGTGTCAGACATTTTTTCTATAATTTTGTATGGACCAACTTTCAATTCATCCATTTTCTTTCTATTCAATGGATTACCGTTTTCAACATAGACACAGTCCCCTACTTTAAATTCATAATCATACCTATTTCTGTCAAATATCTTTTTGTTATAGTTATGAGACTTTATTGATCTTTCCAATGCTATTTTTCTATCTTGTATTAGACTATTATATGATTTTGTTTGTTTTAATTCATCCGGTAAGATATCAACGTTCCTGCCTTCTAACAAATATTTTGGGGAAAATCCTGTTACTGAGTGTTCCGTTTCGTTATATCTTAGGGTGCATTCGTGAGCAATAGTTGTCCAAGCCAAGTTATTGTTACTTTCGTTTATTTTGCATCTTATTTTATTAACTAATGTTTGGTTTAACCTTTCGTTTAAACCATTAGAAAATGGAGCATTTACAGCAGTAAAAATTATAGGTATATTTTCTTTCAGTAAAAAACTTTTAAAAACATTTGAATTTATGCCTGGGTATTGGTCGGATAAAATCATGCCAATTTTATGTTCTCTAATCACTTGTTTAACCAGTTTAATGAAATCGTTAGAATTTTGAGTCTTTGATGTTAAAACAAAAGCATACCTCGTAAAGTGATCTACTAAAAGGTGAAGGTAGGTTTTTGTAGAGCGTGAACCACCGAAACCACCAATGGTATCAATTGATACTATCTCAAATGGATACGTCGCGGGGCCTAATTGGGACATGAGCCCATACTTGAATTTACTTCTGGATTTATTCTTTATACAAATATCACAACTTTCACAGATATTTTTTATATTAAGTATCAAGTTCTTTGCTGTGTAAAATGGTTTAATTTTACTGCTCATTTGTTGAATACCTAAGTGACAATAGTGATAGTGTATATTAAGCATAACTTTTTTACTAAATTCTTCTGTAAGCAAAATCTTTTCCTTTTTTCCAGTTTTTTTATAATATAACTTGTCTTTCAAAATTATGTTACTTTTATTTTGTTTTATGTCTTCATTAGTATTTTGATCATTTATGATATCTTCTAGCTTTATTAAATTTACAATTTTTAAATGTTCTCCTTCTTTTTCGTTTGGTTCTAACACTGGGTTTCTGCTCAAGCTATCAGCTTCTATGTTATATTTACCGGGGGAATATTTTATCTCTAAATTAAATTGCGACAAATAATACGTAAGGTCCCCTAACTCCTCGTCTGTTCTCGACTTAATGTTCATTTTTTCCAAAGGCTTATGGTCAGAAAATACCGTAACTTTCTTACCCATGAGCCAGTGCTGCCAATATTTTACTGCATTATGTATGGCCAGACATTCAAGGTATATAGCTTTTTTCCGTTTTTGAGATTCATTTAACTTTCTCGAAAAATATGCACAAGGCTTTTCTTCGCCGTCATATTGTGGTTGTTTTAATACAGCACCTATACCTTGTATGCTGGCGTCGGTGTATATATATATTGGCAGGTCCGGATCAAAAATAGCCAAAATTGGCTTAGAACAAAGGAGGTTTTTTACTTTTTGAAAAGACGTTTGACAGTTTTCTGACCACACAAATGCCTGTCCTTTTCGCAACAAATTGTGCAATGGGTCCAGAATCATTGATAAGTTAGGTACATACTTTCCATAGAAGTTGATTTTACCTAAAAACTGCCTAATATTTTTTTGTGATATTGGGATAGGAAAATCTCTGATAGCAGTTAAATTGTCCTTCAATGGGGTTATTGTATTATTTTTTATTATGTGCCCTAAATATTTAACAGAGTCCTGAGCAAAATGGCATTTAGAGAACTTTAATCTAAAACCTTCTTGTGATATAGCTTCCAACAGTAGAGACAAGTGGTTAATATGGTCCTCAAATGTTTCTGAGAAAACTAATATGTCATCTATGTAATTTACAGTAAATTCCGAAAGTTTATGTTTTCTAATTATATTACTTAATATTCTCTGGAATATTGCCGGTGAAGTCCTTAGACCGAATGGTAGACAGGTCCATTGAAAGTGAGAATCCTGAGTGACAAAGGCCGTTTTTCGTCTGTCCTCAACCTTCAACGGTATGGACCAGAAAGCAGAATTAATGTCTAGTGTTGAGAAAAACTTACAGTTACGTGTTTTAGCCATCAAATCTTCTATTAAAGGGAAAGGTTGCGACTGTGGAACTACAATCTTATTTAATTCGCGAAAGTCTACACACAGCCTGGATTTTGTACCTTCTTCTTTCTTATAGGCCAATGTGACTGGTGCTGCGAAAGGACTATAGGACTCCTCAATTAAATTCTTTTGTAATAACCTTGAGACTTGCTGTTCTATTTCCTTTTTATCTTGAATGCTACACCTATATGGTCTTTTACAGCAATACTTATCTACTATTAAGTCTATATGAGCTTCATAACCTTTCACAGTGCCTATATCGTACTTATCTTTAGCAAAAATTGATTTATATTTGCATATTAATTCCTCTATTCTAGATTGTTTTTCCAAGGCCAGGTGTTTAATAGAAATGTCAAAATTGACAGTTTCTACATGCTCATTGAAATTAATTTTATACCTATCCTCATTCCCAATACCTCTTTTCACTTCCACAATTTTACCCGAACTGTTGGGAATAGTATGTGTAGTCTCAGATGGTACTGTCAGTATATTTTTTATATTTGAGCTTTTCTGTGTAATTTGTAAATTTTCATCTTGTATGAGTTTAAATTTTCCTATACAGTCAAGTCCTATTAAGAAGTCATAGTCAAAATTTCCTTCGTCCATGACAAAAACATGTACATTTTCCTCTATATTAAATATTTTTATTTTTAGAGTGACTAGACCTATAGAATTTTTGACGCCATTAATCGTTTTTAGGCCAGTGTTACTATTATTTTCTGATGTATTTTTTAAAGACAGTAGCCTTGAATTTATTAAAGATACATTAGAACCAGAATCATAGACCCCTGAAGTTTCCAAAGTATCATTTATAAGTAACTTAACTTTAATTAATGGCGGCACTATTAGTTTTTTGGATCAATGGCATTTAATTCAGTTTCCAATTCTGAATGGTTAACACTTCTTATCGGTTTCTCATTATTTTTAGTCTTGAACCAACATGATGATTCAGGGTGATAGCGGATCCCCTTTTTTTCTTTTTCACAAATTTGACAAGGAGTATAATTTTTTTCCCCATTTTCTCTTTAGTTATGACCTCAACACTATTTTTTTTATTCAAATCATTTTTATACACTAAATGTTCTAATCCTCTAAGAGACTTAAATAAATCCTCGGTCCCTTTCAAGTTGTTTCTATCAATTTTGTCTGCTATATTATATGGCAGACCTGTAGCTATAAGATCAATTAAGGTGGGTGTATCCATGGATTTATTTATCTCTAGTAACAATCGTTCCTTCTTTAAAGCATAATCTAATAATGTGCCCTGTCTATATCTATATAAAATTGCAAACCTGACCGGTGACCAACTTTTATCCGCATATGTCTCACAAAAGTTATTCTTCCATGTCTTCCATTCCGAATTAACAGTATGTTTTATAAGCATTGAACTGTACCAATCAATACACGAATCTTCCAGAAATATCCGAAGAGACTCTATCTTCTTTATATCCTCTTCTACACCCATACGAGCACATTCTGATTCAAATGAGTCCATCCACTGCGATGCATTAGAGTTTTTAGTACTATACTTTTGTATAACAAACTTTTCTAAACACTTTTTTCAAGTTCTGAGTATCCGGTGTTTCTTTCTTCTTATCTGCAATATTTTCGAGGATCCTTGTTAAAACTTCCTCTGTAATTCCAGAATTAGAAGCCTCCTGACGTGTTTGTACGTTCCTGTAGGCAAGTAATCCTTAAATTGCATATTGCCATCTTCATCAATGTAGACCTGCTTGATCTCGGTGTCAGCGAAAATCCACACTTTCCGACTATCATGTCTTCTTTGTAGACTATTTTTCACTTTTTTGTAAACTTGTGTTTGTAAGATCAGATCATGTAATCTTATAGGTTGGAGATGATCCGGTAATAAAAACTCCTTTTCATTGCAATCCGCAATTGAGGTTAGACACACCACGCTGACTTCGGGTCTTCAGCCTGTTTTACTACAAATTCGAACTTTAACTTTTCCATTGTTGTTCAGTAGCTGCAGTAATGTTGTTTTATAATGTGTTCTTATGAACACTAGGGTTTTTAATTGGGATCCAGAAACAAAAACCAAAATCCGTTGCTCTGAAAAGAGATTACGATTTATTAGTAATCGAATCAATTTTGATTTACAACCAAGATTACAAATAATGCTAAAAAACTTACCTGAAAAGAGAAACAACATTTCAAGCTATTGTTTCTCACTATCTTAATTAGTTATATTAGTTTATTACAATAATTTTATGCACAGTCATTTACACAATCTCTGGCTTTCTTCTGACCTTGGGCAGACCACAGATCCGTAATCCACAGATCTGTCAACATTAAAACGCAGCCTGCAAATGGCGGCGAATTCAAATTAAATATAGTTAATAAACTATATTTACACGTATAAAACCGCCTCTAGACGTAACGACGCGTTTCAACGCGAGGCGTGTGGTGTGCGGTTTATATTGTTAAGCCGCGTTTCGACTTAGTGTTCTGAACGAGCATTCACTTGGCTGACGAACGAACATTTTGCTATGGGAAATCCTGTTTTCATTTGCCCAAGAACGAACGCATGCTCGCTCAGAACACTAAATGAAAACGCGGCTTTAGGCGTCGTTCACATTCACGACTACTTACACGTGGATCTTTTTCTGCAATTTTGTTATTGGTGGTATGGTGTATATATCAGACGATTCGAAAATGCTTATTGAATAAAGAATAGTTTGACTTTTGACTTTGACTTTGACTATGAAAACAAGCAATCACGTACTCCCTGGCTTTGAGGTTAATTCCCTTGAATAAACGATTTAGTCGATTAAAAATGCGTGCGAGTAAATTAATTTTATAAAAAGTCGAAGCAGGCATAATTTATAAACTACGGATGGGATCAACCTAGTTTTAAAGAAGAATATGATACAGATAACACTAATAATTGTCCTCCTTATTTATGAATGTCTCTTAACTTAGGAAGCTGATAAGTATTATTTGTCCTTTTTGGTCTTATCGATATACAAGGTGCCCACGAGAAAAGGGAAAAATTCTAACAGCATATTCCTGAGACGAAAAGAAGCAAAAATGTTGAAAAGTTTGGTGAAATCTGCAAAAAATTTTTTTTTTAATGTTTTGAATGCCTTAATACATTAAAAAGGATTTTATTTATCAAACTATCACAAAAAATGCTCTTTAAAGTTTTTTTTTTACATTTACTAGGTAATTAAAGATATTTATGTTCATTTGACGTCTGTCAATGAAGTGTGACAAGACTAAGACAACATGGTGACAAAAACGTTTCAAGAAAAAATAAAATTTTCTCTTAAAATAGACTAAACCCAGAAAACTTCATATAACATTTTTAACTTCAAATTTGGTCAGAAATCCGCTGTTGATTTTTTTCCCTTTCCTTACGGGCACATTGTATAATATTTAAGACAAAAAGGTACAAACAATATTTTAATGAGCTTGCTAAGTTTGTAAACGTTTATAAATAACGAAAGATTTTAATGCCATATTCCTGACCATATTTAAAATCTTTAAAGTTACATAAAATTTCCTGGATTCGGCTTGGTTTCAGAACCTTTTTTCGAAATAAGTTTTGCGACGTAACTCGCCATAAAACTTCTTTTTGATTACAATGCTATGACACGACAATGTGTT
>JALPQI010012406.1:0-39918 GCA_025490895.1 Thaumatotibia leucotreta
GAAGTCGGTGCCAAGTGCCGCCGATTATGTTTTTATCAACAGAATGATCTACATCAGTCATTTTGATGAAAGCATAACCGGAGTGACAGTAAGTTACAAAGCTCTATCGAATACAATCATATACTCGCGAAGTGAACATATTTGGCTTGGCGGTTTAATTTTTATTATATTATATAAATATTTTATTTTTTGCTTTTTAGTAGTGTAAAATCGTTATTTAGTGTGCTCTAAATATTTATAATTAGAATGTACTGCACTATAATAGGCCAGAAAATCTGAATGTATATTATTTAAAGAATCACTAAACACTAACCAACATGTCATAACTACTAAGCAAACACTTGCATAGATCTCGAAAATGTATGACAGTTGTTATATTCAAAGAATCGTTAAGGAGTTATACCTTTCGTCATCAGCTCAACAACATGAGACTATGACCACCTAAAGGCAAATATTCAAATAGCTTCCAAAATACATGAACTATGTTATATTTAAAGAATTATCACCCAACTCCTAATCTCTAAGGAGTTGTACCTTCCATCATCTGCTCACCGACATGAAAGGATGACCACCTAAACGCAAATACTCGAATAGCTTCCAAAATACACGAAATATGTTATATTTAAAGAATTGTCCCCCAACTCCTAAATCTCTAAGGAGTTGTACCTTTCATCATCAGCTCACCAATATGAAAGGATGACCACCTAAAGGCAAATACTCAAATAGCTTCCAAAATACACGAAATATGTTATACCTAAAGAATTTTCCCCCAACTCCTAATTGCTAAGGAGTTGTACCTTCCATCATCAGATCACCAACTTAAAACGTTCATGACTAGACGCAAATACTTGATTAGTCTTCGATAAAAAATTAAAAAGGTCATGTGTGCCTACAACATTTGAAGAGCTCCCTCGATTTCTCCAGGATCCCATCATCAGATCTGAATTCGGTGACAATGGGACCAGCTAGAAGGTATACCCTTTCAAACAAAAAAAGAAGTTTTCAAATCGGTCCACGCGTTTTCGAGTAATCGGGGAACATACATAAAAAAAAAAAAGATTTCGACGAATTGTAAACCTCCTCCTTTTTGAAGTCGGTTAAAAATATGGTTACCTCTTTGTCCACTGTTGGCAAAGTCAAATTTTGAAAAGACCAATTTTGCATCATTGTTAAATATTGGTTTTGGTGGAACAGCTTGTTCCATTTTGGGTTCTTTTTTCGGAACTATAGGTTTATCTTCAGTTGGCTTTACTCTTGTTTTATTGATTCTGTCCCTCTTCTTAATTTTCTTATTCAATTTGCTTGCCAAACTTTTCTTGGCTAGTTTGTTCTTCAAATGGAAATTATTTTGCGACTTTATCTTCTGAAGCCTTTCTTCTAGCTCCGCGATAGTGTTGACGCGTTTAGGCAGTGATTTCTCTTCTTGGTTAGTATCCCCATTGGTAATTTCAATGTCAAGATCATCAAACTCATCTGAAATATAAATGTATATTTGTTATAGTGCTATATACATATTATGCAATAATGGTATTATAGCTGCAATAGGCACTGATAAGATACAATATAATCATAGAATTTGATGCTAAGCCAGACAACTTTATTTAAGATTAGTATAATGGTTACTGAACATTTACAATTTAAAAATGTATCCATCTTTAATTCTTTATCTAATCATCATTATAATTAATTCACTCTTAAGAATTAACATTTCAAATAACAATACATACACATGGAGTAGTGTTGCAACAAAATAAAAAAAACACTGTAGTAACTACACTGCATTTGCCGACTTTGAAAACAAATAATCGCCGGTTTAAAGGCAAAACGAACTATTTCGGTAAAACATCTTTTAGCAAATACTATTGTGTCATTGGCATAAATACGATTTGTCAAAACCCACTTCAAGGAAATAGTTGGTTCTGCCTTTAACTCAACGAATATAATATACTTAGGCAAAACTACAAGAATGGTTATTTGGACTAGGGGCTGGGACCATTATTTTCTGCATACAAAAATAATGGTTATATTGATTTAAACTTTCACGATTATCACTCATATTTTAAAGACGTAATTAAACGTAAGTTTACGCGATTAAGACCCGTTTGTCTTTAAAATAAAAAATAATGGTTCTTTTTCGTTCATCAGTATATAAGTTTTAAGTTAGAGTAATTTAAAAATATGTTATTGTCATACCCCGTAATCGAACCGGCAAATCTGTAGCAAATGTGCGTCAGGGTTGTCACTACTATGAATACAAAAAAATACCGCGTCAACAGTATTCAATCGATCTTCAAAATAAATTACCACATTATTATTATTTGTTGCACTCAAATTGCGTCGCCTTCATGTGTAAATCCATTTTCTCAAAAACATCTACCGTCAATGGTAAATAATTTAAATATGTATAATTTTGAAATGTATTTATTTATTATTGTTTGTTATTAACTCAGCTTCTTTTAAAAGATTGTTTAACGCCGTAGCCGCAGCATAATCCGGATTGTTTTTTAAAACCGTGTTTAATTTGTGGTTGTTTTCCTGTTAAATTAAGCCTAGATCTGGAAAGCTTTTATTCGGTGACATTTTCACTGACCATACGTTTTGGATTTTTATATTTATCGAATAATACTGCTTATGTTAATATTAATCATACGTGCAGTAGAGTAAGTAAATTTGATCGTAATCGCCAACCCTGACATCAAACTGTCAAATGCTACGGTTTTGCTACATCCGTCGCGAAGTATGGTTATTGTAAATTACATAAAATATTGAATAGTACATAAAGAGCGTAAAACAGTTTTAAATATTGAGCCATTTCGAGGTTATTGTAAAATAAAGGTTCCAGTCCCTGATTTGGACCATTTCACTTAAAATAATACTTAATTACTTATATAATCATATTCAATAATTTAACAAAATTAAGCAAAAACATTTAAGCCATAATCTTGTGAAATACTTCTGTGACCAACCATGTATTGGTTGCTTCAGTTTAATAACTACTTAATTGTAAATCAATCAAGAAACAAAATTAAAAGCACTCTGCCACTGACATGGTCATGTGACGTGAAATTATTGACTCTTGTTGGCAACATCGTAGTGGCGTTATTGCAAAATACAGGTGTCTGATAGATGTAATGTCAGTCGCAGAGGGTTAATAAATATTTGGGTCAAAATTCTTTACGTTGTCTTATTTTGTGTCCCTAAAAAATGTGACGCAGTGGTGATTTTTGTATGAGATGATGTTTTGTTTTCAATTTCTGATGTATGGAATAAAATCTAGTGTGCAAAAGAAATACCGGTGCACCAGATTTTTCTAATATACTGAGTCAAAACAGCAACTAATACCGTAACAGAGTAGTTGTAGGCCTTCAATATCAGGAAGTGGAAAAAATGTATGCATAGTTAATAAATGAAAAAATTGTCTTGCTGTTGTAGATTCAATATAGCTTTTATTGATAATAGGTTAATAAAAGTAACAATACATACACATCAACAAAGTTATTAATGGGGGATAATAAATAAGTAAATAACTCATTATCGATACTTAAAATGATGAAGTTCAGATTGGCACTCATAAGGCAGAGATATATATAAACTCAGTTTTTTCAAAGTATAGATCTATGATATTCTCAAATTACATACGTAGCGATCTAAATTAATTTATTACAAAGCGACTTACCCTTTGTTTGCTGAGGTATGGACAACACAGAGAAGATATTTTGTAAGAATAAAAATTCCTTATTCAGTTCTACTTTCAACTGCTTCGATTTAACCGGCTTCTTTTGGACAGACATCGTTATGATTCCTGTAAAAAAACGAAAGTGAACAAACATAATGTAGTGTGTATGTAATACAACTTCGCAACTACTTTGAGCTAAGTTTCTCAAATATTTTTTATATATACCTTGTAAAGCAAATCGGTATTCACATCCACCACACACAAATATGTTACAAATGCTGTTAATATATCAACTGCAGTTAAATTATCATCAGTATTACCACGCGAGGTACGCGCTAACCAACAAATTCTTTCATAAAAACGTGAGCTCCGGCTGGGTATGCTGTATGTAACTTTGTCGGGTGACATTGACAGTAACATTGACAGAACACACGATGTTGCCAATCGTCGAAACGTCAGTCAACAGTATATTGTTGGTCAAGTCGCTGTTAAGCGTGTGTCAGACGGCAGGCGAGCAATCACTCCGCTAGATTCTAACCCCCTTATTCGTAAACGTCTGCTAACTTAACAAGCCGCTAATAATTGTTTGTCCCTTATGCTCTTATGGCCACATTGTTAAGACCGAAAGGGGCAAACAATTATTAGCGGCTTGTTAAGTTAGCAGACGTTTATGAATAAGGGGGTAACTTGTATATCACGCCATACTGACGTGCCTAAATGTAGAGCAAGCCATGAGCAAGCATAGAGTCTAAGGCCGACCTTATACATCCGGAATCAGAATATGAATTAATACTCTTAGGCCGGCCTTACACATCCGGAATCAGAGTCTGAATCCATATTACAAATACTTACTCTGATTCCGGATGTATTCCTAACACTTACATACATGTGTGACAGGCAAACGAAACAATTACAATTTGCTGCAAACCACCTATTAAGACCGCAGTACACTACTAAACTAAATAACACAAAATGTGATGGAGCGAAATCACTTTGCTCCTCTTTTGTATCAAGGCATCTCTTGGCCTACATTTGGCCAATGTGTAGGTGCCATAATGGTTAGCAGCTTGGCAGAGAGGGTTGTCGTCTGCCGTCTATTACGGGCTTCAAAACATAAACACAAGCAAATGAATGAATCAATTATGTCAAGTTACATGGTTATATCTTTCGTAAATAATATTATACTTGTTCAAGTGGAATAACGATTAACTATTAATGATAAAATGATTATAAAATGGAAGATAAAAATCCTTTAGAACTGACGGCAGTTATTTTACCAAAAAAGTCTGTTCGGAGCAATGTACGAGGAAGGCCCACGTACGAAAACGCGACAAAGTTTACGCCACAGCCTAAATCTATAATATCACGGTTATTGAGACGAGTAAGGAACCAGAAATGTGAAAACATTACAAAAATAAGCCTCAATGCCACAGATGACAATACCAGCAGTATTATAATATGTAATTCAGAAAATAATGTACATTCTAAGAACAACTCGATCCTGGATGAATTCAAACTAATAAACACTCAAGAAAGTTACAATGTTGAATGGGAGGAGGACCGAGATAATATCAAGAATAGCTTAGTTGATAATGAACAGACTCATATTCAGGTAATAAATAAATCAATTTGAAACCATTCCTTCCACAAACGAAGCCTTTATCAGCAAATTTAAGTACCAGGCACTAAGTATAATTACATGCGCTGATTGAAAAATATTATTAAGTACGACCACATGATTGACATGATACGATCTTACATTGTAGATAATATATAAGGCCGTAAATTCCCGTAATTAAGCCCGATATGGGCTATATATATTGTGCTCTATTTTCTGCAGTCAATCCTCAAAATATTGGGCCATTGTACATGGATAGGACATAATGGGTAGATTACAATAACAGCTGTTCATTACTATAATATATGAAGTAGTGAGCGGAAGTTGTTATTTGATCAATATCATTTAAAATTTGTTGCTTATCATCAAGGCCCGTAACTTTCATGCCGTTGACATCAATTTGACGTCACGCTCCATTTAGGGTGATCCCAAATAGTTTTATTGATAATTATTAATCATTAGTCATCAATCATTTTAATCATGTACAAATAACTCCAAAAGTAGTATATTTATAAGTGAAATTAATAATACCTACTTGATACGTGAAACATAAATAAAACTATTTGATTTGTTTTTGTACATACATTTTATTAAATGATATTGTTAACACATTTCAATAATTACGTAGAAAACAGAATTGCTCTTTAACGTAATGCGCGTATCAAGTAGGTATTATTTATTTCACCAGTAAATATACTACTTTTGAAGTAATTTGTACATGATTAAAATGATTGACGACTAACGATTAAAAATTAACAATAAAACTATTTGGGATCACCCTAAATGGAGCGTGACGTCAAATTGATGTCATCGGCATGAAAGTTACGGGCGCTGGTTATCATGAACAATGCTGTCATCCAAAATAGTACTTGATTCTGATTTGAATTTTTGTGCTTCTTTATTAGCATACCTGGGATAACTCGGGGCATTTATACGAAAGTGATATAGCAAAATATTTTATCGACTAAAAATATATCGATGTTATTGTAAATGACAACATCAAAATGTTATTCGACATAAATAAATATTAGGTATTTACTCTTCAATTAAAATAAAAAATAAGTTTAAACGGGTAGTTACGCGTTTATTTTAAATTAGTTTTCAAAATATACAATTAATATTAAAATATCAATATTTAAATTGTAATTTTGATTAAAATTACATCTGCATACAAGAGGCCCGATATCAGATATGACATCGAACCTCTGTACTGTAATCGATAATGTTCAATAAGCACATATTTTATTATAATTATATCGACATCTTTTTAATCGATATCAAATCCCTATAACTTGCCCCCAGTTATCCCAGGTATGTTTATTAGAATTTAAATAAGACAACTGTAGCATCTTTAAATGCAGCATTATTTGTAAGCTTCAATATATATGATGGTGTAATATATTTTTAATTTACAGAGTAATACAACTAATACACTCTGGGATAAAAATTGTGACACCGTTCCTAAACTCCTTGATATTGCCTGTTATGTATGCTCTCACAGGTAAGACTTTTTTAAATAAAGTTGAGATCATTTTTTACCAATACTTATGGCCTATTTCACAATCCTTGGATTAAGATGTACAGTCAGCTGCAGAGATAAGTAGACCCCCTTGCATACAAATTTGTATGCAAGGGGGTCTACTTATCTCTGCAGCTGACTGTACATCAGATAAAATGATTAATATTGTTGTCTCCAGGCAAATTAAAGAATAGGACAGCTAACATTTATTTGACAGATAGATTTTAATTGGGGATGGTGAAACAGGCCCTAAGTATTGATAAAAAAAAGCTTATTGTAACTGTTATTATTAAAACATTGTAACATGAAGTTACTACAACTTGTATATACAAACACCAGGCCCCTGTTTTACCATGGTGACGGGTGCAACAATTATAAAATATCATGTTTACTAACGTCACAGGATGCCGTAGTCTACACTAGTATTATCTCATATCTCATACTATTATTAAAAATTGAAACGCACAAACGTTTAGCCAACTTTGCACATGGCTTTAGAGTAAGTAAGACTTCCTTTCAAGTGATATCAATATTTTTTCCCCTCACTAGCTCGTAAAGCGCTCGTTTATCGTTTAATACGAGCGGGTAAAAACGCTTTTTACACTCTTGTGAATAAAGTAATTTGACATTACTCTAATTCCTATAGCCCCCTACTGCCTAGTATAAGTGGATCTGTATGACCGTAGTAAACATGCGCAATCGGAGCTCAAATGTTAAATTGGTCGTTCTCATGGGTGACTTTGTAAGCCATTGGCAATATTTACGTTCCAGAAGTAACTCTATTCTACGATACGTTTCGACATTGAGTTTTAAATGGTTTCTTTAAGTTAATTTACATTTGGATGAGATTTTTAATCATATTTCCTCGCGATAGTGAGGGGAAAAAAGTTGTATTACACTTGGCGGCAAAGTTTGTTCAACTCTCGTGCCTTGAGACCTTCGCAATGCTCAAGATTCCAGTTTTGAACCACTCGCTACGCTCGTGGCTCAATTTTGGAATCTTTCGCTAGCTCAGGTCTCAATATTGGCACGACAGTTAAACAACAACTTTGCCCCCTTGTATAATAAATAACTATTATTCTTCTCCTAAACAACTATGCAGAGGAGAGCCAATGATAGAGTTATAAATACATTTTACCTTATTTTAAATGGTTTTATTATATGCTTTATTTCAGAAGCAGTAGCCAACAGGCCCACAGAAAACATTTGAGTATTCACAGAAATCAGCCATATGCTTGTAACTTTCCTAATTGCAATTACACCTGCAAGTTGTCATGTAATCTAATCAAGCATAAAAGGATACACACATCGGAGAAGCCTTTTCTTTGTGACCAGTGCACATTCAGATCAAACTTTGCAAATTCTCTTAAAGTGCACAAGAGGATCCACACATCAGAGAGACCATATGGCTGTCAGTACTGTAGCTATAAGTGTAATAGTAGTTCTAATCTCAAGAAACACTGTCGTCACAAACATCGCACAGTTTCTTAGTATTTTATGATCTCTATTATGTATTATTTATAAGTATATTACGTAAAACCATGAATATAAATTCGAAAGGCAGACTATCTGCATTAAAATCTATGTAAAGTCAATTTGATAGTATTTTTCTCTAAATCACTTGAACACAGAATATTAAGGATTTAGAAAGTAAACAATAAAACCCAAGTATTTACAGATCAAAGCGTTTATATTCATATCATTAATCTAAGTATACAATACTCTATAAAGGTATAACTGGTACTAAAATAAACATCAAAATCGTCGCCCAAAAGTACTTAAACAACATGTGTCCTCTTAAAACGTGAATTACACACAATATAATCATTTGAACTATGCAACAAAAAGCGAGGTTATTGTTTAACATATTTTAATACTAGTTTGTATTGTAGTAGTCACAGGCATAATGTGCTGTCGGTATCTCAAGGTCTTTTCCAATGGCGAAAGGTCCAGACGTAGAGGCAAATTCGGAAAATAATTTACCAAGTAATATACGCCTCGTTTGTCCTTGCCAGAGGTAAAAACCATTGCTACAGGAGTAACAGCGTGATGCGACCATAATGTAATTATGCATATGTAATACACGTGCAGCCAAAGGAAGCGTATACAAATTACAAATGCCGCACGCTCGTAGTACTGTTTTTCACTTTCACAGTATGGTCATATCAAGCTGTCTTTATGTTCCATTTCTGTAGGTACTCCTGTGTTTCCTCCACAGGATGAAACAGAACCCTAATACAAAATCAGCGTTCCAGCATATAATGCATTGATCTTTTTGTTAAAATTTGTTCAATTTAATGTATCACCCAAAATACGTGTCCATTTTATAGTGAATTTGAAGAACATCGCACGAAACAACGACATTGGATACATTCGTAATTATGCTCTTATGGTGTTCCCACATTGCGATGTTATTTCTGTCAGATACATACATATATAACGGTGTAAAACAAATGTCTGGTAAGTACGTGTTTTTGCTACTGGAAATTGTAATAAAATTATATGTGAGAATTTTGAATTAATATATTCTGCTCATTTCTAACAAACAAAATAGTTAAGGAATGGAGCCTAAAATATATAATTAGGTAGATAAATGATATTTTTGTATGAACCACACAACAACGTTCCATGGTATTGACGCTCATAAAGTCATTTTAAAATCATAAGGTAGTGTTCTCTGGAATATTAGATTGAGAGATATAAACACTGCCATATGTATGTAAATGTCTTTATTAGGCGCTTCGAGGTTACTCGAGGTAAAACTCGAAGCTGACACGATTCCTTGAATTTAAATTAAATGTCAAAAATTCGTCTGAAACAATTTCTAAAAAAACTCAATGCGTTATATCGTTCCTAATCAGCAAAACCGGAACAGCTGATTCAGTACAATGTCTGCGTCACCCGGCGTCGTCATTTCAGTTTGTGTCAGTGACAATGTTCGGTGAAGTCCACGACGACGGACTCGCGCCAGCCGAAGAGGAAGTAACCGGTGGCGGAGCCCAGCACCACCGCGGCGCACAGCCACGTGTTGTACGTCATGAAGACGAGCATGAGCATGTAACTGATGAGGACTTGGAGGCCGTGCAGCACGGTTTGGTAGGCGTGCGCGCCGCTCAGCATCGTTGGCCTGTTGGATACGGTCATGTCGGGTTATTACGGTCCAGTGGGAACAACTATGGGAATTAAAATGTCTGGGATTTCATGGGTCATACTCAAATTCATAAGCTCATAAGAGTAATATTTGTACATTCGTACAAATCTCTCTTCAGCTTTGATGACGTAATTGCCATAGAGCTTATTACTGGGTTTTAAACGTGACTGTAGCGACCGTAACCGTGAAGACAGGGAACAAGAAAGTATAGATCTATGTTGATATATATATCAATCTGACCAAAGTAACGAGTCGACCCAGAGAGATAATATCAACGTTAGCCTGCAGGCGTACGATCAATCACGTTTTTTCCATAGTGACCCATTGCGTGTACCACTAGCCGCACCATGAGCTACCGCGGCGTTATTAACGCGCTACTTTCTATCCGGCTCGTTCGTGCCAATACGCAAGTACGAGCAGGATGGATAGAAAGTAAACGCGCATTAATAACGCCATGGTAGCTCATGGTAGGGCTACACGAGTGTCGCTGTAGTGTCTGCGTAAATTACTTTCATTTGTGTCAGTGAAAACAGAATGGTGCCTTGTCACGGTGTTTAAAACGGACTTTATTATAGAACATATAAGATCTATTTTACCGGCATGAGAATGTACCTTTTTAGTACAGATGGTGTACTTTTTAGGCTCTAGTGCGAGAAGTGGGTCATTTTACGTCAGGTCCAAAACTTCGGAGGGCCATCTGTACTAAAAAACGTCGTATGAGACGTGTTTTTCGCACTTGTGTCGTAATGTACTATATCGTTCGCACTGACACATTTTTCTACCATATAAAATTTAGTATTTTTCTGAAGGTAGATAATTATTCTGACTAAACACTTTAAAATAAAAAAAAATATAAAAATATATAACAACCCTTTACAATTTATTTTTGACACACTTCTTTAATTACTGAACTAATGAAAGAAGCATGTCAAAATGATGCATTGTGGTTTAGTTATGCACCCAACTGCGTGTACAAAAATGTGCTTGAAAATACGCGTTTAATGCAGGTGTAGATATACGTTGCACTTTTACCGTGAAAACGTACAATTTGATCAGTCACGGTAAACCATAGACAATTCACATGCATAACGTACCTACGTTATACCTATATCTACTGGAAAACAATGTAATATTAAAGCACTTGCGTTTAGGTATACAATAATATCGTCAAGATAAAATGAACTATAAAAGCGCTTATAGAAGCTCCACGCAATGTGCAGTAACCTGCACGTATATTCCTAATGCCGTGACAACAGAGTCGTTTCAATATTTTTGTGCGACTTGATTTCTTTTATTTATATTTGATGGAGACTGCCTGATTCTTAATGCATACACTATGATAGGTATATGAAACAAGCAAGTGAGTACTTACACATTCCTTTCCAGAGCATGCGGCACCGGCCTTAAAAGAGAAAACAAAATGTTATATAACATCGTGTAGTTGCTCGGAATTTAACTACCATGAGACATGAGACATAACATAATATCGTCGTACAGAATGAAAATTTACAATCCATTCCCACGACAAGAGATTACAATAACATAAAATAAACGGTGGACGTGAAACGCATATTTGAAAAAATAACATGTAATATTAGGTACTTTTATTTTCCTCAAATACTGCGTCAAGTTTTAGCGTCAAGGATTATCTGACTTGGCAATTAATCTAGTGACTTGAATCTTTCATACAACACCAGATCTAATTAAAATATGGTATATAATCTAAATACAATGAAAACCGTTATCAACCCCATGTAATATTTTTGTTAAATTTATAAGTACGTGTACACTAGTTACTCGTAGGTTTTGTTACAATAGCTTTTGTAGTTAATATTTACTAGTTGCTGTTTTTTTTTAGTAGTTTGCCGCGCATTAAATAACCATTACTAGTATACTTACTTGAATTATATTCGATAGATATGCAAACTGGTGCTGGGTCGAGATAATGAGTTGTTTTGTTATTTTATACGATAAAATTGAAGTTAGACATAGGCACATGCAATTACACTAATGATATAATTTGTGGGATCTAAATAATGTTTCCTAAGTGCGCAACTCTCTCTCTCGTTTTGTTGTTATTCAATGTTTCCATTTACATCTATTAAGATTAAGCAGTTATCTGAATATATTTATGACACAAGGCATAATTATTGAAAGATCCTTTTAGAAAGTAATGTGCTACACTTAAAAATGTTTGTTTGTAAGATAACGGCAAGATATCATATCAATTAGTTGGATCTAGGTATATATGTATGTGTATTATTATAATGTACCTTCTCAAGATGTCGATAAAGAACCCTTAAAATAGTTGTAATATACATTATAGGTACATATAAAATACATACAGTATACGAGTACCTACTGATTATAGTATAATAAGAGAGTGGGTATTGATTTATAGTGTCAGGGATTTGGAATTAGTATGCCATTCTGCGTGAATGACCTCTATCATTGTTAATTCTAATAATGTACACTTTAGTTGCACTTATTAGTAAAACGTATCACAAGAGTGTGGTCCAAAAATTAAGGCGCGTGGAGTTTTTAATCAAATTTATGTCACGCCTTTCTGCCATCGTCTAATTTACGACTTACTTTTATATATTTTAAATATCTACATCTACGTTTTATATGGTATAAAGGTTATGGTTTATTAATCCAAACATCTCGACATGTCGGACATGTCGGTAATAATGAACATATTTTTTTTTTATATTTGTTGAATACTGCTTTTAATGTCGGAATAGCTCATATTTTAGACGATATACCGGCCTGAACGATGCATCCATGTTACGATGTCTACTCAAAACCTGGCGATGCCGGTTCAGCATCTAAATCTACGACCACGATAAGTGATATTAAATATTTACAAACCTTAGTAAAATTTTGATAATAATTGATATTATACAGTAATTCGTTAACTCACTTATTTGTATAATTATTTGTATATATTATTTATACGGGTATAATTTTCCAAGAAAAATTGCTTAATCGTTAGAATCGTTAGAAAGTTAGAATACTTATTTGTAGATTTTATAAATTACTATTTTGTACCTTTACTCGAGAAAGCATTACGATGAAACGATGAAGTAATATTTCCTCGAAAATTATACCCGTACTAACAAATAAATGAGTTAACAAATTAGTCCGATAGTCTTGGTTCAACAATCAACATTATATCTAATTAGTGATTACCTACCTATGCAAATTGAGCTACAGTATAATGACTTCACGATACAAACTGGTTGTTAATGTTTGTGACGTTATAAGAAACGGAAATTGATATGCCACACGCCTACAATAAAATGAATCAGATATTGTGTTTTGTTGCAATGGATTCGGTGTTTATAGAGAACAATAAAATAAGCGATAAAATAAAACCACGATAAAAAGTTTATTCAACGAAACATTTTGTGCTTAATTGTCCCCACAAAACTAACAACGTCGTATTCAGTTTTTTCGGTATTTCTAGCTAATTGGGTACACTATTTATAACTGTTATATTTGTAGTAAATATAATTAAACATTTGGATATACATCTTAGGAAGGTATCTATTCTTCCGATTTCTAAAACAAAGGACGTTTTCTAGATTTCCGGCATGTCTGACATGTAGGTAGGTACTCAGCATGAGAATGTATACGAAAGTACTTTTATGATTTAACAATTAAAGAATGTATAATATTGAAATATGTTTTTACTCAACTGTATAACTTGAGGTTCATCGGGGCTGCATATATTTTGGACGCCCTTGTCTGGTGGTGACACCGCACAGTATTGGAGTCCCGCATACGTTTTCCACAGCAGATGCTTTCTGTAATACTTGAGCCTGAAAAAAAAAAACAACATAGTTATGCAACTAACCCTCACGATAAGAGAAGGTGTGTCAACAAAACGTATTACAAGAATTTACCCTTCGTATAGCAGAGCCATGATAAAGATTGCTATAAACGAACCAACGAATGGTCCAGCCTCTTTTACGTTCCACCAGGAGAAGAGGATTGTTTCCACATATCCGCCATGGAACTAGAAAAAAAATGTTTAATATTGATAATCAGATAAATGAATTATCACATGGTTCTCCCATCCGGTTCCCAGATAAATTGAATGGATAAAAATAATGCGTTACGGATCATATTGTCATACTGTGCCATTTAGAATACCAATTTTATATGTATATCATTTAGCAAAAAGCACGGATGATGCGTTGCCAACATCGAATAAAGACCTCATAATTAGAGAAAAAAAAAAAAAATGTAGAATAAAAGCTATAATTTGTGTGTCAAATATAAGTAATTGATTGTTAGAGTATGTCTATCTATACCACAGTAGATGCAAAAAATGCCTAATTTACCTACAAGCCCAAAACACCTCGTTATTTAGAGTACGAATTGTTTATCTTCGGTAGTGCGTTGTTTAGAAACTATTCGATAAACAGGTCATTGTGTGGCGTTAGGAACAAGTGCTCAATGGGCAAATGGTAACGAGGCTTCGCCCCAAGCATCGGAGTAACAATCGACTACGCGGTGACATAATCTGTTATACGTAACAAGTATAAAACAGAACAACTACCAACAACGCTGTAAATTTGAAAGTTAGCGCCTGACTTACTCCATGATTTTATCGTGCCTCTTGAGTCTCATGCTTCGATTAGGTATACCTAGCGAGGTACAGTCAAAGACAAAATAACACAAAAATGTTCGAAAATATGTCCCAGTGCACTATAATTCTGTGTCATAAGAACGTCGTAACATATTTATGAGCGGATTCTTTCGATACTTCTTTTTGCATTTGATTGTATAACTAATCACGATTTTTCAGGGCAGAATGAAGAATAGAGAGCACAAAGAACTTTGCTAGCTGCCAACACTTGCATTCTATTGCACGTGATAGCTGCATTAAAACAGGGCCTTCTGTGCATAGTGAAGGCGTAGTGCTATGAATGTATTAGTTACCTATGCGTTAATTAGCATAGACAAACCCCCTTATTCATAAACGTCTGCTAACTTAACAAGCTGCTCACTATTGTTTGTCCCTTTTGCTCTTATGGCCGCATTGTTAAGACCGAAAGGGACAAACAATTATTAGCGGCTTGTTAAGTTAGCAGACGTTTATGAATAAGGGGGTAAGTGTATAATAGTAAGGAACTTAACTTTAACGAAATTAAACGCAATTTCCAAAACATGATGAGTTTTCTCGTCTCATGTAAATATTTTGTTTTAAGGAAGGTTCCGATTTCAACCGTCTCAGGAATGCGGAATACGAAGACCTGGGTAAGGCTGAAAAATGTATATTTATATAGACAGGGGAATGATATCCGTGTGACACGTTATTCGAGCCACGTGCCCTCAAACCTTTCATTATTATATTAAGGTCACGGATTTCACGAACACGCCAAGATACGATACAGTAGTAACTGTACTATCTCTGCGTTCGTGTTCCAAAAGCTACCCGTATCGCGTTACACGAAAAAAGTGTCTCTCTATCGCACTTGTGAATTCGAACATAAGTGTGACAGAGAGGCAACACGTCTATCGTGGTCCGCGGTACGCCTTCTGATCTTTGATTCTCGGCTCGGCAATTCATTTAATCCGGTCGAACAGACCCCTCATTGAAAAATAAAAAAATTAAAAATGTAGCGTTCCTTTTGTAGATAAAATTAGGGCTGTAAGAAGTAATTGCAGGTGCAAATGAATATAGTAATCCTTTGGAAGCGACATAATAAAATAAACGGTAATTTGCCTGCTCCTATTTTAGCTTTGGTCTTTACCTGGAACACCTATTGTTCATGAACTTGAAAAAAGTGGCATATTGTTTTATGTTAGTAAAAATATGTGAGAATATTTCTGAAAATTTGGTGGATAGCCATTATTGAATATAAACCTTAGTCACTAATAAGATCACAGTTGTTCAACAAAGAAAGTGGTCTTTTAGGAGTTAATTTAAAATTGTTTTATTACTGTTTATGGTGTTGACACGTTTGTGGTGTTTTATATTTTTAATTAATAATGCAGGGAAGTTGAATGAAGAGCACATATTGCACATATAGATCGAAACGATATTAATTACGAACTTTGTAGATCACGCGAATACACCTTTAAAAATACATACATTTTATGTTAATACTAGTGTGCGATATCTTATTTTCATTAAATATTGTTAGAAACAAATGCATCGAATCTTCATCGTGTCTTCAAATGTCGCGGTCGGATCGCGTACAGCTCAAGCATAGATTAGTTCCAATTATCTAGGGAAATTGCTATCGTGGAACTGGACGAAAGACATTTTTTCTGGTAACCCAACATGTATAATTGCATACGCCTGTAGAGGTAGGTACTTCATATGAAACCGTTGCCGTGTAATTCGGAAATGGGGATCCGGCGACGAATACACGAAAACCGGACGTACCACTCTTAATAAATGTTTTTATGTATAATTTTACTGATTAATGTATGACTACGCCCTGAACTGTAGATTTATTTTTATACTAACATACCTACTTAAGTATACATGTAAGTAGGTAACCGATGCTCTATAATATTTGCAGGAGGTAGGTATAACTTTAATCGGTAAAGATAAAGGAATAGTTACTATCATTCGTAGATTTATTCGAGGATTCATTATTCGTGAATAAATTACGCTTTTCATTTTTATTCGGTTCAATCTACGAAAAATTTAAAGAAAGAACACAAATAATAACACGTGTTTGTTTAATATGCCCCGTCCTTACTGTATATTTGTTCTAACCCATTAAAATTGTTGAGGGTTAAGTGATAAGCCCAGGTAGTCTAATTAACAAAGGATTATGTATACAATAGGTTAGTCACCCACAAAGTTTGCAACTTTCTAACCTGGCCTAGAGGGAGAAAGATACAGAAAAGAGTGAGACCCCCGAATTTTCTTATCAGTTGCGGACTTCAGAGCGAATCTCACAATAAAATGTATAATTGATATTTTGTCAGTAACTGTTTAGTGCCAGTGAATAACGCATCTTCGTAATCACATCGCGTCCTTAGATATTCAAAATAGTGGATTAAGTGAAAATGATGAACATTTGCATGTGAAGTGATAGTCATAGTTCAGCGCGGTAGCTTTTTCGAAAAAGGTACCTGTTATATACACGTATAATAAATAATTGATTACCTAATTAGGTATTCATGGCAAAACATTCAACGAATAATGTATTCCCATAAGATATATTATTCGTTGATTTTATTGCTCATTATTTGGATTGTGTGTATTCCCATTTTGCCCATCTCTAGACTGTACTACGAGTACTATCGCCAACATAGTTAACTATGCAAACACATACAAGGTGTATACAAGGTGGCCGCGACGATGTCGAGAAATTACAAAGACGTATTTTTTATCATATGAGTATTTAGCACGGTACAAGTATTTAACGGAAATCAATTTATGTAATTTGTAGACCCCGTTATCTTGTCGCATTGATATTTTTTCGTATGGACTGTTTTGTTTCATCGACTGGTTCGATATCGATGTTTATGTTTGTTTTTTTATTTTATTTTAGCTGTTTGGATCGGTGTTTATTCTCAAAATAGCGGAGGTACTCGTACCTATTAACTAGGTACTCAAAATTGTTTATTTTTTTGATACAAAACAGTATGCGGAAACTTAGATCAAATATACCTACAAACGATTTAACTATATACCGCTTTGATAGAAATCAGCAAACCTGTGCGGTTATTTGCAATAGTGCTTAATATACAGGGTGATTACGGGGTCGTGATCCCAACTGTGAAAAACGTGTTAAGATGATATTTCTGAATAAGGTTTCCATTGTTACAATTATGAATACCACGAAAAAAAATATACTGATTTCATACCGACCGGTGCGGAAGTGTGCATAACTTCCAGTCTCGTTTCATAATTATGTACACACATTTGCAAGGAATTAGTATGGAGAAATGTGTACTAACTTAACTAGTCGTAAAAAAAGTACATTTGTTCATACAGGTCCCATGGGAAACATTGTTCAGAAAGACCATCTTAACACATTTTTCACAGTTGGGATCAAGACTCCGTAATCACCCTGTATAATTGCAAAAATCAATCATATTGGTGCATTACATGGGCATCGATACGAAGACGGTCGATGAAAAAAAAATTAAATCAGCATGGTGGCGCACATTAGTGTCCGACCGAGTTCGCCGATAGATGGCGCTATACACTGATTGATTGCTCATTTTCGATATTTTCATGGTGATGACGTTGATTTATTGTCATATCAGGCAAGTAAAGTTTGCACGGAAACCACGGTGCGTGAGTTATATGACCGGTTTTATATATAAATATTACGTGCATTGTAATAATCTGTCGCTACCCTCGCGGGCACCTTGTATAGACACATAAACACTTGGATACATAGAAACCAGTGTTTTCCAACCTGGCAATTTTATTTGTAGCGCGATCCCTCTTTAGCGCAAATGTGACCATTTGGAAAAAAATGTCGCGATTTTTAATAATTTGCAATACTTACGGTCATAGACATCATTGAATGCGAAGAATGTTGACTGTGAGCTTGATGGAGGCTGTGATGGGAATCTGAAGACTTTAAGCTGGTAGTGTTCAAACTGGTTGTATTTAAGCCGGTTGTATTTAAACTGTCATTGAAATTCTGGAATAAAAAAATATGTTGAGAAAAAATGCATTGTTTGTTCAATTTTAGATAATCTGTACCTACGTAAAAAAACCTTAACTGTAACACTAATTATGCATGCAATATATAGCATCTTCAGCAATAATGATATAATAGTATAGTCACAATCATAAATATGTACAATAAGAGATGCTACAAACAGTGGATTTTAATTTAGCTTTCTACATCTTTTTTCAAAGATAGGTATAAGAAGATGTAATAGTCGCGCGTTAGATTACGGCCGAATATACTAGAAAACAAGCTTAGGTTTATAAAAAACTGATTACTTAATTTAATAATTAAAAACTGGTAAAACTAAATTGAATAAAATAAATCCAATACCCATTCTACAAATATTAATGTATAACCTAAAATTATATTAGCCGCGGGTTACTCACTTTTTATTAAGACAAAAATGCTCGAAATATTTTCCTCTGACTTAAAAAAACGTGAGTAACACACGTGAAGTAAAATTTTAGTATGAATGAGCCTCGCGAGAGTTGTGTTTAAAATTAATATCTTCAATTGGAAGCTGAACCTAAGAGCTGTAGGTTTACGATGGTACCGCGTCTGATCGTTTGTCGCCACCATAGCCATCAAGTTCTAACAAGTATGTAAGTGCGAAAGTGACGGGTAGCACGATAAATAGATAAAACGGAACCATCCTAAGCCATCTAGGATCTATTCTTTAATTAACATAATGAATGGAATGTAAATAAATAGATATACAATGAAATAGTCACTTATATTCGATTTTAGTTTTCCCATGTTACTAGAATGTAATTCAATACAATATTAAATAGAAATGTAGTACTATCGAAATAATAAATTGATTATATTAAGTTAACTGCTAATGTAAGAGATTGACTACACAGACAGATTCCAATAAAAGTGTGGAGATGATACCATGAAAAGGAGGAAGGAAAAACAGAGAAAAAGATGGATGCAATTTTGTTTAGTCAAATTGTATGGTACCTGGACAGGTTTAATCAAAAACAACATAATATGCATTTTAGATACATGTAGATGTTTAAGCCCTTGTATGCCTTGACATGGAACTGTGTAAGGGAAAACTATAAAAAATATATCCAGCACATGAGAGCAGGGATTGGATAACGGTTTCTTCTCCATACAAAAGAATGGTTCAAATTTTGTTATTTTTTGTTCTTCTGTATATAAAATCTTTGTTAATGGAGTATGTTGTTAATTACATACAATTTTGAGTACTCTATTATGGGCATTTTCACTTCTAGGGACACCCAATTAGCTTAACTCTCGCAAAAAAGTTAACTTCGATGTCAGCTTTGTAACGACATTTTTTTTTTTTATTTATAATATCTGCGATCAGTTTTCATACTATAAGCAGATTTGTTGCAGTGTACTAATGTCGTTGCAAGCAGATCGCCACTGATACCCGCTCCTTTTGGAAAAAAGCAGCAGTCCATTGTAACGACAATTAAGCATTAAATATTAGTAAAAATATTTTTTTATCATTTAATCCAGAAAGAATACGCGTTTATGCAATATAAAAAACATGAATAAAGTGGATTTACGTAAATATTTCATGCTTAATTGTCGTTACAAAGCTGACATCGAAGTTACTTTTTTGTGAGAGTTAAGCTAATTGGGTGTCCCTAGAAGTGAAAATGCCCTTATAAAAAGTATAAAACATTTTAAAATATTGAGTTATTTCGAGATTTTTAAATAAAACTGGTTTCAATCCCTGCATGAGAGTTTAAACAAGCTTGCAGACTGCCATACACAATGGTAATCAATTTGAATTGTAATAAATATGACCTTCGATAGTTAAAGCTTGTTTAAAATGGGTTATATTAAGAAATAAGAAGTTAAGGATTGATCTGATTATTTTAGAAATTAGGAGGAATAGAAGCAAAATCTACTTACATTAATATCAAACTCTGTCTCATTATTGCCATGGTGCTCCATAAATGAGTGATATTGGTGGCCCAAGTGATGCTGTTCATGCTGACTGTGTTCCATGTTAAAAGTCTGAAATACAGTGCATTGAAAACAAGATGCCACATTTCATGTGTATAAAACAAATGAGCCAAACCATTGCACTTATCATAAGCTCACTTGTTATTACAAACACAGAAGTTTAATAACCTCCACTGTGTGGGTTCAAAATTGTTATTAAATCACATGGAGAGTTTATAAATTAAACTGCTGTATGTATAGTATAATTCACTGGCCTGTTAGCCCAATCATGCATGCTAACATGCAAATAAAGATGAAACTTAAAACCCACTAGGTATATGTATAGTATTAGTAATCACTAACTATTGTTATGAAAATATTGTTAGTGTTTTTACAGACTCACAGGTTTTCTTAAAAATTCATCAATATATGTATTACAAGTTGCAATACGCGAAAAACACAACTGGCTTATAATCCACTCCTAAAACTAAACTTCATTGAATACTATAAACTGCAATTAAATTTTTCTTGTTTGTAGTTTACAAACTAATGTAATAAAACAGTAACGGAATAATCACCACTAGAATCTATAAGTATAAAACAGGGGGGGCACACTTAAGGTGGCAACAATTTTCTTTACAGACAGTGCCCGCTGGCGAGTGTTTACGAAACTAATGGGCAGCCATTTTGCATAAACTTGTCAAATTTCAAATCATTGTCAGCTCTGCCTCTTTGAAGTTTAGATGCTTGACGCGCTTTTCGAAGTTTTCTCTCGAAATTCTTGTTTTTGTTTGTTGTTTCTGTTATTGTTTCTTGTTATTAATCGTTATAGTTGTGTCTTTTGTTAAGTTTTTACTTGTTACGAGTAATCTTTTCGGTGTTTCAATATGAGTGAAATACCGAAGAAACATTGTGTTTATAGTAACACAACACACAAGTTAGTAGTTTAAAAAGAAAGATCGTTCGAAAAAGACCATGATATAGAATGTTTTCTTGTTATATATTCTTGAGCGAATAACATAATTTTTTTATCTATCGATATTGATGTTATAGCTGTTATGAGTAGATATACGCGTCATGTGGTATTTTTCTAATTTTTCCATCATCAATCACAAACCAAATTGTGTCGAGTGCTATGCATTAATTTTAAAATAATACTGCTTTTGAACAGTTAAGCCGTGTTTCCAACTAGTGTTCTGAGCGAGCATTCGTTCGTTCTTGGGCAGATGAAAACAGGATTTCATATAGCAAAATGTTCGTTCCTCAGCCCACGAACAAGGGAATGCTCGCTCAGAACACTAAGTGAACAACAGAAACAAAGAACAAACACAGCTTTAGAATAACATTTTTAGTAAATAAAAACTATTTAACAGTTGTAATTCCAGTTGTAAGCTGTAATTCCACCACTAATCTAGCTGTGTTCTTGGCTGCTTTTACCTTTTAATTACCACACTTGTGTAAATAATATTTGTTTTATTATTCTAGTCACTCTTGGTGTGCCCTCACATCGCTTTCCTCACCCAGAAAAACATCCTGATGTTTTTACTGCTTGGGTGTCAGTAATTGGAAATAAACTGAAAGAAACTGATAGTATTAGAATATACAAAAATAAAAGAGTATGTGATCACCATTTTGATCCCCAACACAAGATATCTGGAAGACGTCTAAAGCGGTCAGCAATCCCCTCTGTGAACTTACATCGTAAGTATAAATTGATTTTAATTTCTGTGCATTTATAACTAGGAAAAAAACTCCTCTGAGTTCTCAAAGAATGAGCAGCTGATTTTTGCCGGGTCCCTTCTAATTATTTCATATGTATTTAATCATGTTGAATAAAGGCCTTAAAGTGTGAATTTAATAGTTTAGCTCACTAGCAGGAAAATCTTGACAAGCTTCAGCTTACTTTGATTTAATTGAAAACTTGCAAGAAATTGTATACTCAATTGCTTAATGGAAGAGATGACTGTGAGAGGGGATTTTTGTCAGCCCTTGATAGTATAGATAGGCGAAAAAAAGATCTATGTACTTCAGAAAGTGCATATACTATACTTTTAACTTAGTTGAGTTCATGGTAGGTACACAGATTTATTTTTATATGTTCCAAACGATAAGATAATAAAAATCTTATATACACACTCGGTCAATGAATACGGGTCAGGTGGTTTTTTTTTTTTCATAGAAAATAATGCAAACATGCAGATTTCAAATATTTTTTCAAAATATTTATAGTGTAGGTAAAATCTATTTTTAACTCAGGTTGTATTGGAATTTCCCTAAATTTATAAATAAATCCAAAAAACTTTAAAATTGTCGTTAGGTTGGTTTGTAGAGACAAAAATGTAGACCGTTTAAGAAAACCACCTAAAATGTATGGTAATACGAGTTTTTAAATCATGAGTTGCTATTTTTATATCTACGGAGTCATCTGACGATAAAGTTCCGTGTTTTTCGGATCGGGTGAAAACTTCAGGGATATTCCAATACAATGATGTTCAAAACGGTTCCTCTTGTATTATAAATATTTATTTTAAATATTTGTAATCAGCATGTTTCCAGTATTTTCTATGAAAAAATCCACCTGACCCGTATTCATTGACCGCGAGTGTACATATACATGTACATATGGACACCGTCTAAAATATTTATGAATTTTTCAGTAATGCTTTATAAACCAGGTGGGCAATCACGGTTGCATGTTATGTATCCTATCGTGTCGCTCCGTCGTTTTCGCACGTTCTTTAATTGCAGCTAAAAACATTTGCCCGCAATTCATTTATTTGTGAACTCTCTTGCATAGATAGGTGACAATATTTTGACAAATACAGGATGGAAATTCTTTTTGGGTCAGTGAGGGCAAGTGGGTAGCTACGCGAATATGGTCTTAGAAAACCTTCCCTCGATTTTAAATTAATGAAGATTGGCGTTTTCAGATTTTATAAAAAAACATACAGGGTGCGAGAAATTGACATTTTTGCTAACTTTTTTTTTTTGATGCCAATCAATGCTGTTTCTCTTCAGGATCAAAAACTTGTATGGTGCAAAAAAAAATTTTTCGACCAGAAAAGCCGCAAATCGATAATTAAAATAAAAATCGAGAAAATAAAAAATAAAATACGTTTTTTTTGTGCCAATTGATTCCATTCCTATCAAGTAATTAATGTTGCTAATGTTTTCATACAGTATTATTGCCATTTAGCATAGGAGGACTAATTAGCGTGACAGATAATGTAATTAAATTTTTACTTTTTTCCCATAGTAAGTGCATGAAAACAGTTTTCT
The DNA here is from genome assembly GCA_025490895.1 of Thaumatotibia leucotreta. Classification (NCBI taxonomy): domain Eukaryota; kingdom Metazoa; phylum Arthropoda; class Insecta; order Lepidoptera; family Tortricidae; genus Thaumatotibia; species Thaumatotibia leucotreta. The sequence continues at coordinate 23,836 of JALPQI010012406.1, forward strand.
TTATTTTTGGCTTTTTTGTACATTGCCGTAGGTTGACCCCTAGGAAACTATTGGTACTAGATAGGAATGGACGATTCCATTGGCATAAAAAAATTTAGCGTGAAAAATTAAATTTTTATTTTTCATACAATTTGTATGGGAATTTTAATCCTCGATTCGCGGCTTTTCTACCCGAACATTTTTTTTGGTCCCAAGCTTTTGATCCTGAACAGAAACAGGATCGATTGGCAAAAAAAAATTGTTTGTGAATAATGACCCTGTATGTTTTTTCCAAAATCTGTAAACGTCAATCTTCATAAATTTAAAATCATGGGAAGGTCTTCTAAGACCATTTTCGCGTAGCCACTCTGGATCTGGTAGCTACCCTCACTGACCCAAAAAGAATTTCCACCCTGTATACAAAAATATTGGTTCTACAATTGTGATGAAACTTATAATGTATGCCAATGCATCTTAAGTTGATTCAACTAATAATGTTTTTTAATATGTGCGTTCCAGGTGTGCGACAAAGTTTCTCCACATTTGTACAAGCTGATCATAGCTACACTCACCCACAACGAGAGTATTTCCAAACAACGCCATTCACCGATATAACAAATGTACCGGGGCCATCTAGACTAGCAGTTGATGTGACAGACTTACTACTTCCATCTGGGTCCACTGAAACAACTTGTCCAGTTGTACCTGATAAGTCTCAAGATAGACTACCACGAAAAAAATTTGATGCTGGTAAGAATAATTAATTGGGTTATAAGTCTTGTAAAAAAAATACTTTAAAAATACTATGGGCTTGTCCATTAATCACGTCATACTGTATAGGGGGAGGGGGGGGGGTCAAGAAAAAATCACCAATTATCACCATAGGGGAGGGGGGGTCATCGGACAAATCACGTGTAATTTTTTGGTACTCTTTGCTGAACAGCATTTTTTTAAAACACTTTAATTATAATTTATAACTAGATGTCAAACCCTGAACTAAGTTTTAAAACTTTGCGAACTTGACAATACGTTAAACATACCTCGTAGTTAGCAAAAAAGTTTTTTATTAAAAGGACTACTTAAGTTGGCAGTAAATTACACGTCATATTGGCTGGGGGGGGGGTCCAGAAAATATCATCATGTATCACCATGGGGGGTGGAGGGAGGGGTCTAAAATAGGCCAAAATCGTATGACGTGATTAATGGACAAGCCCTATGGAAAGGATTGTGATAGAATGACGGGTGTTCCTTTATAAATATGAAAACAACAATACTTAAAAAATTTACTATTCGCTACTTTCAAAAAACCGACGAAGTTCGAGACTAAATCGCGCGCGTAGGGCTCCGTGCTATTATCAATTAATCATAAAAATACAATTAAATCAACATATCTCAAAAACTATAAGAGATAATCTAATGAAACCAAAAATCGTTTAAAGAGTATATTAATATGCATAACACATTTTATTTTTATTTTATACCGCGTAGTTTAAGAAAAAGAGGGGGGGACACTTTTTAAGACTTTGAGTGCTGATATCTCGAAAACGGATTCCTTAAATATAAATGTGTTTTAGAAACCTTTATATCATTCTCAAAGTCCTTTCTATTGATAGCCCACACGCATTATGTACATTGTAAAAAAATCTACCCCTCGGTTACATATATGGAGGGTCTCAACCCCAATTGTTTACAATTTAGTATCATAATTATCAGTGATCGGCACCACTCCTGCCACACGGCGGTATTTTGAAACAAAATCATGACATAATAAATAAATAAAATAAAACTATGAAAACGGGTAAACTCGTGTATATTAATTAAATTTAACTTAATCCCGACGTTTCGAACACTTTACAGGGTTCGTGGTCTGCGGGCGACTAAAGTATTCGAAACGTCAGGATGAAGTTAAATTTAATTAATAATGAAATAAAACTATGAAAACGGTTTATCCGTTTTATTTCATGTGTAATCCTCGCGGTAACCGAAGAAAATATTATGAAAAACATTGTATGCATCACGGTCGGTAAGTGGAATACTAACTCGAGTCATTAAAAGCCCTCCGCCTACGGCGTCGGGCTTCTAACACTCTCGTAAATAATTCCGTCTTTACCTCCCTCGATGCACAATGTACTATTATTTTAAAGTTACTATAGGAACCACTCTCTGGCAGGAGTGGTGCATCACTGTTAATTGGTTATGTAAAGTTTTCCGAAGGTATGAATATTATATTTTTCCCATCATGTCATCTCACTCAGTTAAAAAAAGACTGTGAATAAATTATATATTTTTCTTGCCGCATTTTCTTGAACCTTAAGACGACGGCTATCAGGGAAAAATATAATATTCATACCTTCGAAAAACTTTACATAGCCAATTATGTATCGGTTCATACAACACATATCCTTACCAAATTTCATTACTCATTTATAGTTTCGAAGTAAATCGGCTGTGACAGACGGAACGGACAGACGCACATGACGAATCTATAATGGGTCCGTTTTTGCCATATGTAAAGTTACAATAACTGCATAACATACTGTATGTAGAAACTAACATACTGAATATTTATTTAAATAATAATTTGATTTGAGTTTCACAAAAAAATACAATAGATGGTAACACCAGCTTCCTAGCTATTCTAGAAAACTGAATAGTATTCTGATAGAAGGTGCATGCATGTATTGCTTACTATGGTCAAAGGCGCCTAGCCTTGTAAGCAGGGACCGGAATCGGTATTTTACAAAAACCTCGAAATAGCCCAATATTTTAAAATAGTGTAAAATAGTACTGCTCAATATTTTATGTAATTTACAATATCACATTTTTAAATTACTCCATAACTTACTGTTTATACAGGGCATCTCAAAGTTATGGGACATGAAGGGGAAGTATCTTAAATATCTTAGATAGTGTATTTTGCTGAAAGAAGACTTTGTTATTTTTAAAAGTTAGTAATTCTGCATTCATAGATTTTCCAAAAATTACTTGCTTCGTCTGGGAATCGAACCAACTTAAATGTAAAAAAAAAATATCCTACTTTTATGATACCAATCGAAAGACTACCTTAAAATTAATAACTCTTAAGTAACATAGTATTTTAAAAGAAAGGAACAACTTAAAATGATTGAGTCAATTTGGCGATTCGCGAAAGACAAGAGGTAGTATCACATTTTGAGCATTTAATTAATTAATTTACAAAAAATACCTCCTTAATTGACTGCGGCATTTTCATGTATGTTTTTATTTTTCATATGATTAAAATGATTAATTTCGCGTTGTTCCTTTCTTTTAAAATACTATGTTATTTAAGAAGAGTTATTATTTTTTAGCTATTTTACAATTGGCATTTAAAAGTGGGGGAGGTTTTCCATTCAAGTCGGTTCGATTCCCAGACGAAGCAAGTAATTTTTAGAAAATTTTGAAATGCAGAATTACTAACTTTTAAAAATAACATAATGTCTTCTTTCAGCAAAATACACTACCTATATTTAAGGTACTTCCCCTTCATGTCCCATAACTTTGGGATGCCAGGGTATACAGGATACCGAAGAGCGAAAAAAAACCGTTCTTTTTGTATGGAGAAAATAACGGTTCCTGTCCCTGCTTGTAAGGGATTATATACTCGTAATATACCCGAGAGCACGTGGGTTCGATGCACCAAAACAGCTACATTTAGCGTTCCCGATGCATAATCCATAAACAAATGAATGTCAGCAGTGTGCTCACTAGTTAAGTGGCCACCTTCCATCCATCCAGTGCATGTTTGAGCACTTGTAATTCCTAAAGTACTTAAGGTATAACTGTAATTATGGTGTTATTTTTTAGCTAAAATCCTGTACTAACAAATAATATTACCAAAAACCTATGTTAACGACCTAGTTTTCATGCAAATTTAAATTAATTGAAAAATTAAGGTGAATTTGTTACTATTTTTCATTTTTAATATTTTTTTTGGCCTTGTTGTTGAAATAGTTGAGTCAAATGATTAGCTTAATTATTTGCTTATCTAATGTAGTACGGTCAAACTTTACATTAAACTCGCAAAGCATGCAGTATAGCTGCATTTTTGGTATGTTGTTTAGACACCATAGGACACTATAAAACCACATTTTGCAAGCAAAAAAAAAGTTGTGCTAGCTACGTAGTACGTGAAAAACTGCGAAATTTGCAATCATTTTTTAATTTCTGATTTTTATTAAAAAAACCTTACATTTTTTGACATTACATGTTAAGAAGCGTTTAAAGATTAATAAATTTCCAATAAGTTGAGCTATAATAAACATTACCGTAGGTCTCATAGTTTCAGAGATTCGAGACTTCCAAAAGTACTCTTTTTTGTGAACTAGCTTTATTTTGAGTTTTGCTAACGTTTTCAGCTTAATATCGCCTCACCTAATTATGCTACGAAAAACATGCAATGATGGCCTTATAGCGCACCTGATATTCTTTAATTTAAGGGTAAATCAGGTCAGTAAACTTTGTAATTGAAAATAAAAACGCGAAATTCAAAAGGCAGGAGGCCCGCTATCTAAGTTTTTCATACAAATCGCAAGTCGTGTTGCAAAGCTGTTATGTGTCTAAATAACATACCAAAAATGCAGCGATACTACTTGATTTGAACGAGTTTTTTTTTGCAAAGATAGGACCGATAATAAAAGTATAATTCCAGAAATACCCCATGCACCCGTATTCGTTTGTTTGAAATTTTAAAATTGCCGCCATTTAATTATCGTTTGCACAAAAAAAAATCCATGGTAATTTATCGATAAAATTGATTGTAGTTTAAGCCCTTAAAAGCTCCGACACCGCTGACCAAACACCCTGTATAGATACTTAAATACATAGACAGCCATGACCAAGGAACAAATATTTGTGATAATTAAATACACAAATAATGCCCTCGCTGGGATTCGAACCCGGAACCTCCAGCTTCGTAGGCAGGGTCACTACCAACTATGCTACGGAGGCTGACAATTTGGTCGATGTGACGCCTTTCTTGTGCAATACATTCACGGGTCTTCTTAAATGTTTTGTCGGCCGTGTTTTCATTTATCGCCACTCATTTCGAACTTCCTTTTTTTACACTTGTATCGTAATGTACTATATTGTTTCTTATAAAAAGGCGTAAATTGTAATTAAAATCGGATAGTTTTTAATTACGATCCACATTTTTCTTTTAATATTTATTGAAATCCATATTAATGATAGTCTATTTATTATTTTCAGAAAAAACTTTCGAGTTTTTGCATGAAAAAACTCGAATGGACTTCACAAAGAAGCTTCGGCAAAAGAAAAATGAAATATGCAGGTTACGTCAGAAATTGAAGAATTTCAGATTGCGTCTTCAGCACCTGGATAAGCAGTCTCCTAGAAAGGAGTTCGAGAAATTTACGCAAAATATGTCTGCGTCAGTAAAATCATTTGTCAGAATGCAATGTTTAGAAGGGCAAAAGAAAAAGAAGGGACATAGATTTACATTAGATGAAAAGGTTTTATCTTTATCATTCTATAAAAAGAGCCCCAAAGCTTATGCTTTAATGTGTCAGCACTTCACGTTACCTTCCAGAAAGGTATTAAAGGGGTTATTGGCGAAAATTAAGCTAAATCCAGGAATAAATCCTATAATTTTCAAAGAATTACATTCAACAGTAACAAAAATGCTGCCACAAGATCGTCTGTGTACATTAATATTTGACGAAATGTCGATTGCTCCGCAAATATTTTATAATTCTCACACAGATGACCTTGTAGGTTTCGAAAACTTGGGCAATTATAAAACGCAAAATTTTGCCAATCATGCCTTAGTGTTTATGGTAAAGGGCGTCAAAAAAAATTTTAAGCAGCCAGTAGCATATTATTTTACGCAACGGTTGTCCACACAAAAACTTAAAGAAATATTAAAGGAGGTAATAATTAATGTGCAGGCTACGGGGCTTAAGATTGTGGCAACCGTTTGTGACCAAGGATCTCCCAATTCAGCCTGTATCAATGATTTAATAGCAGAGGCCAAATGTAAATATTTCAATGAGAGAAAGGAGTGGAAAAATGATGTGATTATTGTAAATGATCTTGAAATAATACCATTGTTTGATGTCCCTCATTTGCTAAAGGGAGTTCGAAATAATTTGTTAAATAAAGATCTCATATACAGTGTGTTACCATGACCCAGGCTTTTACGAAAATGGGTAATAATACGCATTACTGACAATCGTTTTCAAGTATTAAGAGTTGACAAATATTTAAATTAATTGTATAATTATTTTTATTTCGTTCGAACGATCAATGTAACGCGTGTACTGCTTAGTTGTCAAACATTGCGAGTGGCTGCGATCTGTCATTGTCAAGTGTTAATTAACGATTTATTTTGAAGTACATTGCTTCTCAATTAACTTTTCTTAGAAAGTTAATTACTTTTAAAATTAGGATTTTTAAACAAATAATGCACATGGTTTGGCTAAGAATCTGCATCTCAATCCTCGGTTCAAATAAAAGCCTGCATCATGTTAACACACTGTATATGCATAACAACCAACAAAAGAAAATTAAGTGGGAGTATTTTGTTAATATTTTTGCTGCCGATAAGTCGCATGGTGAGTTGAGATTATTGCCTAAAATAAATCAAGAGCATATTGATCCAAAAAAAATTAAAAAAATGAGGGTAAAAAATGCTGCGCAAGTGCTCAGCCATAGCATGGCTGTAGCGACGGACAATCTAGTTGCCCGAAAAGAAGTGCCACAAGAATATATGGATATAATTCCTTTCGTGTCTCTAATAGATAAACTATTTGATTCACTTAACGCGTCAAGCTTCTCGGTATCCTCGGGTAAAAAATATAGAGCAGCTGTTAAAAGAAACTCTCCTCACCATGCGCTTTGGCAAGAGGGACTTCAAACATTAAAATCTGTTAAATTCATAGTGAATAGAGCTGACGGACCAAGTGTAAAACATGTACCAACTATAAATAACTTTATTAAAACTATAGAAGGAATTAAATCACTATGGCAATTGTTGTCAAAAAAATACGCATTGGATGCCATGTTTACAAGAAACTTTAATCAGGACCCACTAGAAAACTTTTTTGGCAGCATACGTTGTTTGGGTGTTAGAAATATTGCACCCAACTGCATGGGGTTCGAGGGAGCATTTAAAACCCTGTTGTTAAATAATTTAAGTAGCCATCATTCTATTAACGCAAATTGTGAGAAAGAAATGAATTACTGTTTGCAGTCACTTTCCTTTTTGATTAAAAATAAAAACAATGAAAATGTTCCCCCGCAATCCCAAAACATTGTAATTGATCAGCCTCTAGATACATTGTTAGATGAATTTACAGATTCTGGGGCTGATCAAAGAACGTATGTCTGCGGGTGGGCCTTATCGAAATGTTTGCAAAAAGTTATTAAAGGGTGTAAAGAATGTAAAAGCAAGCTATTGGGTGATTCCAAAAACGAAAAATACAGGTACCTACATGCGAAGGAATTTGAGAAAGGTAAAGCGTGGCTATCATATCCATCGGATTGCCTAGTAGCTTGCTTTCATGACATCCAAAAAACGACAATTGGCTTCCTAAACAGCGATTGCCACGAAAAGAACCTAAAAGAGAGAATAATAGCTTTTGTCGAAATTATAACCGATTTTTCCTTTATGGATTGTACTGCCCATTCTCAACAATTAAAAGAATGTTTTGTAAACACTACTATTAATATTATTATTTATAGTTGGTGCCGGTCGGTGAATGGAATATTAGAAGGCAAATTTACTTATAATGGTAACGAACCTGTGAAAAAAGCAGCTCAGTTGTATTATAACAAGCATAAACAATTAAAAAAATAAATCATAACTATTATTTTATTTCTCTCCTTTAGCTGAATATCCCTGAAACAAATTTTTCAATGAACAGTTTTAGTTCATTCAAAAATCTGTAACAAGGGAATCAAAACTTCCGCGCTTAGCATTACACTGTAGCTGTATTTGAAAGCTTGCAATTTCGTAGTGTTTACACTAAGTAAATTTAGCAAGTTTTCAAACACAGATACAGTACGCGTGCTAAGCGCGGATGAAATTCCCGCTCAACTGAAGAAAAATAGGCATATATAGGCATATATGTAGGTATGTATATATACACAGCTTTAGTTCCGACTCCAAACTCGCAGGTGGCAGCACTTCCCATACATGCAAGACGGACCGCAGAGTTGCCACTCTTATTCATATTATATTACAATACTCTTTGGTATAAAACCAACAAGTGTAATGGTAAGGCATGAACTACACGAGTCCTTTCACTTACAATGGTCTAATAAACCAGTCAAGTGCCTCTTACTACAGAACTGTTGTGTAGAATGCATTACACAACTGCATGAAGTACTTTCATACCCAAACACTCGCCTACCAGTGCCCTAAATCATAGGCCATTGAAATATTAAGAATAACTAATTAAAATGTCAAAAAGCACCAACATTTAAGATTCGTGAATATTATGACGACTTATTCACTTACCTTAAAATATGTTTATGAAAAAGGACGTGGAAACTGTTTTAACCGAGTCTTGACTATGCAGATATATAGTGTTATCAGTATAACTGTAGTATAGTAATTATAAATTTATATAATCGCATCGAGGACACGGGTTTAACTTAACACAAACGATCTTCCATACCCGATTCCTTTCACCACTAAGGCAAGCATTACTTCACTCTTTCACTCTTTTGACAGCTAGATGACGTTGACAGACAACCTGACAGTTGTCAATTTCAACTCATCGTCAAGCGCTTAAGCGCTTGTTACACTTGTCTTAATATTTTTCCCAAATATTGTATTGATTTCTTATTTGAACTAAGATATATTATAGAAAAACCTTAATTTCAAAACACAAATTTAGTGATTCTTCTTGAAGGTCTCCAGTACCTGTAACATTGTAAAACAACTCAAGTTATAACTACATGACTGTAGTGTAGTTAAAACTAAGTCGAGTTTTTATAAAGGTGCGTTCAAACCAAAAGAGCATTCGCTGTTCTTTCCCCCGTTCTACGAAATCAACCAATCACGTTTTGTGTAACGATCGAATTTCGTAGAGTGGGGGGTAAGAATAGCGAATGCTCTTTTGGTTTGAACGCACCTTAATGAAGGACTCGAACGATTCGTGTCTTTACCAACACTACGGCCAACTAGTTGTCACACAGATAAAATATAGGGAAGATTCCGTGTATTAAGACATACCTGAACAAACTATTGTCATCCTTTACCATCTCAGTATGTATTCCATAAGGAAAAAGAGACAAACAAGGTAGTTCTACTCGGTCGTGAATTATATCACCGACTCCATTTTCTTAATTTTTCTTGAACAATGCTACCAACCTGACTAGATAAAATGTCATTACTATTAGTGTTGTCCAGTCTTCATCGTATGCTTTTATCGGCAATAATAATATTTTTACCAAATTAGGTAGCGATGAACAGTGCGAATAAACCTTATTTCCTACCCAGAATCACGATCTTCTGCGATCCTTAATATGTCATGATTTCTAAATCTACACTTTAGGATAAAAATAAAATCACAAAATTAATGAAATATTTTCTTTAATTAAAATGTCAAATGTCATAAGAAGTGTTCTGTCTAAAACGTATGTCACTAGTTGGCGCCACTTAGCGGTAAGGTCCCGCTAAGAAACACAATTACCTAGCCTCAAAGAACAACTAACTAGAAGAAGGTCATTTTATTTTTTTACATAATTTTATTAACTTGTACAAATCATTTAAACACGAAACTATAGGCGCTCTGAGAATTTAGACAAGTTTCTGGACCTGACGCCTCAGTGCTGCCGCCCTGATGAACGGCATTTCAGAAAACCCTCATTATAACATGTTTTACGGAACTTATCATCCCTTAAAGCATACCTAACAATTTTCGTATGATGGCTTCTTTATAATTAATCAGTCTACACAAGTATCACATGAGTGTCATTATTAAACTAAACTTACTTTACTTTCTGGTTGACATGACATTGGATGATTACCAAATATGGTGGGTACTACGTCAGAATGTAATCACTTATGGGTACGCCCTTGCCTGAAACAACAGCTTAAAAATGTGCGGAGCATATTTTTGAATACTTTTTAGGGCACCAGTCGTCTGCCTTTTTGATATTTTTGACCCATATTAGCCTTTGTTCAGTGTCCTGTGGAAACCTGTTGGAAATTAAAAACATCGATTCATTTTCTGAGTTGGCTATCAATAGATTTATCGATATCACGATCGATCGCTTAAGTACAACACTATGCAATACAAATATTTGAATCCCACTATTTATAATTACATTACGAATGCAAATACGAATGGTTAATTCACAAAGCTACACACATGTATCCGGCAACAAATATTGAATAAGATTTTCAGTTACTTTTACCTTAATAAGGTTCGAAATTTTAAAATTCAAGTCAAAACTAAATTACCGGTGAAACGTAATGTCTTTATTTTGTTCATTCAGGTAACCCTGGCGGTTTTTACACCATGGAACCACACAAGTCATCACTTTTATCACATTCCGTGCACTTATCGAACAGAAATATACATGAAAAGCTTTATTTTAATCACTTTTACTATTTGCGGTTTAGGTGCACTAGTATAGCCAAACAAAGATCGTTGACAGGCATTGCTGGCGTCACCCACAGATATAATAGACTCGGTCTATTAAATTAATAAGTCTATGAGTTGTCAGTAGAAAAAGGCGGCAAATTAAAAAACGTACGCACGGACGGACGGAGACTATGGTTATACTTAAAATTTGCCGGATTTTTCTACGAAGATGCTGGTTGGCCTGAATATAAAAACTAATTTAGTAAAGTGTGACTACACAATCAAAACTTTACTTGTGAAGTGCTGAACTTACGCTTTACTAAAATGTTGTGTCGTATCGAAATGATTAAGGATGCTAATTAGTAAAAATAATTGTTTATTTATTAGTAACCATGGAACAGATGTTGAGACAAGCAATCTACCAAACCTACCGGGATGACAGCTAGTACGGACCACAACAATGGGAACATGACCGTAGTTAAAATAAATTATTTCACATTATGCACGACATAATACATGAAGAAATTGTTACTAAAATTTAGATTACAGTAATTTTTGTACCGAACTTTTATATAATAAATGACAAGGAATTGAAAAATGTAGGTTATTTGACATTAATATTATACAAACGTGACCATATGTGGCGTCACGTTTGTGTACAAAATTTTATGTATTAAAATTAAAAGAATACTACATCATTGAGGGCTTATCGAAAACGTATGCAACTAGTTGGCGACACTTAGCCGTAAGGTCCTGCTAAGAAACACAATTATCTAGCCCCAAAGAAAAACTAACCAGGGTCGCGTTTTATAAAGTTACAATTTCGCTGTTTGCCTCTCTAACGCACGCACTAATTGTCTAGAAAGAGAGGCAAACAGCGAAATTGTAAATTGTAACTTTATAAAACGCGACCCAGAAGGTATTTTTATTATTTTATATAAATTTATGAACTCGTACAAAACATTTAAACACGAATATATGAACCCTCTGAGAATTTAGACAAGTTTCTGGACCAGACGCCTCAGTGCTGCCGCCCTGGTGAACGTCATTTCAGAAAACCCTTTTTGGCTTACGTGTCATCAAGGAATGATGCCTATTCGGGCTATTCGATGGAAGTTTACTTTACACACTATCGATAAGTGCTTCGCACCGCACTAAGGTTGCGGTACCACTGCGGTACCATGAATGTAGGATTAATATGGATTTGACAACGTTATAATAATAGCAAGAACGAAAGGGATGGTCTTATGAAACTTTTTACTAGTGGAAGTGAAAAGGAACGATAATCGTCCGTCCTTATCACTGTGCCACTATTTTTTGTGTGTGTGTGCATTAGATGCTAAATGTAAGTGCCAGACAAATGCGTTGAATACGTCACTAAGTGCCTGTGTGGCACTTTCTTCTTAGTAGTAAGTGACTATGTCTATCCCTCTTAGTGGCACACTATGTGCGGCCCCTCGTGCGGTACGGTTTGGTCGTGTGATGACCCCGTAAATTGTCTTGTATAGGTTAGGCAGAGATGAGACAATGTTGCACATTAGTTGGTCCGTTTATGCGAGTGTGTTATTAATCCTACATTCATGGAGTGTGTGAATAAAATATATCACACCTATGTAATCTACGCACCAAGTAAAATAATACGAGGACAATCTGCGAAATACGCCACCACGTACACAATGCCTGTTTATATAGTTAATTTACTCTTTGATGCCTTCGCGCCGCCAATCATGCACGAGTGAGGAGCTACTTATTTTTTTACCGGTTTCGCCGTTCACGAAGCGTTAATGAACTAACATGCAACAACCGGATGCTTCATAAAATGGTATGATACAAGAACAATAAAATTACAGTCGCGTACGAAATTCAACAACAAAGACTAATAATGTTCTCTTATTTATTCTACTCGAATTCGATAATACAAAAAATATTTTTTTTAATTTTGAACCCACACCGATCAATAAACCCTGTAAGTTGCCGACGCTGGAAAATTAACCATAGACTACAAAATCAAGCGTTCGTGTTTATGGTAAACTTTTGTCTGTGGTTTCAGTCTCCGCCGGAGTCTTCGCGTTTAAACTGTTTTATTAGGCTTGTGTGAAATTAATCTCACAATAGCTATGATAGCCTTTGTCATCAGTACATGAAATTATGAAATATATGCGTTTTTCCCAATTTTCTATGACGAGTTTACAATATTTTCTTTTCCAGAGCTAATTATGTGCCATATGAAGTTTATGACTAAAGACGCTCGTCACTCTTGTTTGGCCGCCATGTCTATTCTTCTGAAGCTTAGCTTATCGAGTTCGTGTTGTGCTATATCTTGTTGGGAATAGAATACAGTGAATTTCGTTGTGATAAAGCAGCAGATTTATAGGAGTATCGCAAAACTATATACTCGGAATGTGTGTGGAGTGTGTCTGGAATTAGAGCAAATCGATATAATTTGCTTTTGCAGAAGTCTTCAACATCGTATTTTTAGTTCATCCGCCATATTGGCGTTAATATCTCTTCGTAAGTCTTTTTTGATAATTTTTTAGCTTTATTCCTAGAATAGAATTGTAATATTATGCTAAATCTGTTTACCTTTTGTTGGGACTCTCTCACACATAAATGTAGAGTGCATGGTGCAGGTATTAAACATTATTTCGTCATTTTATCCATGGCCTCTTTCGAGGAAATTTCACCCGTTTTTACACAAGCTTGAACAAATTTGTTGAGCATCATAACAAATTCATTGTAGTTGCCGTTTTAAGTTATTTAATTTAAGAATGTTTGGCTTCAACTATAACTGAGTTAAATGCTCGTAGGATGTTCAACGATTTTTAGTACTTACGCTCCATCCATTGTATTAATTTGCTCTATTTGCGAATAAATTACCGATCTTGAACGTCGAATTTGTTTAAATGTCTTGGAATTTGTAAAGTCTTAATTACGTTTGTTGTTTTTCCTTGTCGTTTTGCTTTCCAATCAATTTCATTTAGCCTTTTAAAAAGTGGGGCTGAAGAATGTTCTAGATCCTCTTTCTATGCGTTTATTCTGGTTTAGCGTCATTTAACAAGGTTGATTTACTAATCTTTCATGTTTATTGCACTTAAGAGACATTATTATTATTGTGGTCATAGTTCTTATCTGGGACAACTAGCAGCCCCCAAGCCAAATCTGATGGCTCTTATGGAGTTACCATTGTGGAAGCAGCTTAAATTGCAAACTACTACAAAATAGTACCTACTACCTTTATTTTAGGTTAGGATAGGGCTTGTGGTGTGGATGTGGTAACAACTAATTTGTAGCATGATTTGATTTAATGTGCATGTTGTGTGATACACAATGTTTAAAATGTCTATAATTTTGATACATGTACTTTCAAAATAAGTTTAATATTGACCACTAGTTTCTGATAAACTTGAACTAGTATTTGCTTCTGGAGTAAACCATCTTAAATCTCGATGATTCTTGATGGATGGCCTAAATTCAACCTGATATATTTAATAATTTGTTTGTATGGAAATATTTGAACTCTATTATCTACATGTAGTATGCAATAAAAGAAATTATGGAATAATAAAATTAATCTTACCAAATGTTATGTGCATCATCGATTTGGCTAATATAACTTGAATAAAATACATACTTTATATGAATGTTTTTTCAACACTATGATACAAGAAAGTATGATCACAAGATACTTAAAAGGCGATGAAATCTATGGCCTACAGTCTGACCGCATTAACTTTCCATTTAAATAATGTCAATAACATGGTCACAGCTCATTTGCTTGGAAGAGACAATGTAGTCTCACTCTTAACTTGTATCATGTCATCAACAAGTACTAGATGCCATAATATCAAAACTAAATTACTATGCAATTATTTTCTATAAAATTATTGTTATATCTATTTATTATTTATTTATATTTTTAAGCTTCAGTAATATTTTGTGATTAATGTTAATTGATGGTTGCTTCTTGACTCAACTCGTGTAGTTTGTACAATATTTGCCAAGATATTCATCATCTTTACCAATTTTCATCTATTTTACCATGAACGAACAAACATCCCTTTATGTCTAAGTATGTTTTTTCATAATTTTGATTGCTTTAACCCTTTGTATGTCTAAGCACTAATCAGTGACATAGAGACTATTAGAAAAAAACATTTGCAACACACAAGAGGTTAGACAGTTATTTAGTAGTCCACAAATTATCCACAAATTGAATGTTATAACTATTGTATTTTCTGTCAGACCACATGCCCATTATTTGCCACTGGTATGCACAATTTTTTTGTCAAACAACTCCCATCTGTTTTTCTAGTCTGAAACCTTTTCAATGCTTTGTTTTTGGTATTCAAAAGGTTAAACTATCAATAAAAGCTATAAATTCTACTAAAATCACAAGGAGTTTGGGTGATATTGGACAATTACAAAACTTACAAACTTCCTTTACAAATATATACCAATCACCTATATCATCACAAGTCACATATAATTCATCTGGCAAAGTACAGTATTGTGAGGAACTCACAATACCTTATATATCAACATCTTTTCTGTATCAAGGAATTCAACATTCACATTTAAAGTTTTTTTATAACATATTTTATGGTCAAGTAACATAATACACATCTTTACTTGACACCTAAACAATTAATTGCTACCCCAATATTATATAGGGTCTGTTATCTACTTCATATTTGAATGTCACTTTACTAAAAAAATGTAGTTGGAAATAAAAGAAACTGCAAATTTAAACTAACTGAAAATAAATTATACTTCAATAATCTAGATATGATCAACCAAGAAAATCACGACACGCAACAAACTGCACGGAAAATGAAACATTATGCATGGTTATCTCATTAAAATAAACCATGAGTTCCAGATCAATTAATAAAACCACAACTTGCAATTTACAAGTGGATTCTAACCACGTTTAGAGATTTTGGCTGGTAAATTGTAACCTGTAGCTTTATTCATGTTAACTAAGACATTGAAGCAACCTGTAGTAACAACATTTATATACTACAGGTGGCTCCTGTTGCTGTTGTATTATCTTCACCTACAAATGTAACGATTCCAAACTATTATCAGTTGTACTCTTTATTTTTTCTGTCCCTTTATGTTGTTATAAGTTTATGAGCACATAAATATTTTTGGTGTTAGCAAATTAAGCAAAGATTTGGATTTTACATTTTCCTAAATAGGTTACTGACAAGATGTCCGGCGCCTCTATGAATTTGACTCTCAAATTCACATTTTGTTTACCATTTCCTGTTTTTAGTTCAATTAGGTAGTAACTGACGTCTTGTTTTGTTGTTGGCGCCACTATCGCTACGAAACTGTCGATAAGGTGCATTATCGATTAGCCTCACCCCCACTGGCGTTTCCTGGAATGTTGCACATCTAAAGTTAAAAATTGCGTCGACATGCGTATTACGTGCAGACTGTTACGAGTTTACGACTCATGATGATGATTCTGAGTGATGTAATAAAATAAATAGGCACTAGAGATCTTTTTTTAATTCCAAAACGA